>JAQBSW010008868.1:0-31737 GCA_029291075.1 Eudiplozoon nipponicum
ATGTATTTAGAATGTTTCAACGAGTTTGTTTATGCCACTTATTTACGGTTTTTCTGGTAATCAATAAGTCACTTGATCTCAGTGGTTTGCCCCTCAAAACATTCTGAATTTTAAGAGAAGCTAATATTTAGCACATAGCGATTAATGGATTTAACCTAAATACATAAATTGATTGAGTTAGTAATGTGATTAAGTATTTGTGTTAGAAACAAGGTATGCGAAATGTCGGCTCCAGTCAAGTAAAATGTATGCGAAACTACTAGATGTGAAAGCCGCAATTATAATTTTCCTTTCCATGTATATGCCATGCGGTTTGATCCTCGCTAGTCAGTTTGTCGTCGTACTCTGATGATGATCATGGAAGGTCGAAATGCGTCAGTGCGTTGCGACTGACGGTAGCTTTGTTATGTTGTTCAACCACGGGTTAAATACAATGGCATTGGTGTTTACTTCAAGCTCGCAAACTTGATTCAAATAATTGTTACCATCACCAGCGCAATCAATTAATGTTTAATTGTACTCCCGCATATAATTGTCTGCTTTGCTATCTTAATATAGGTTTTCGACGTGAATATTCTATCGACTTTATTGTCAGAACATTCTAGACTTTGAATGTTTGGTTAAATAACAGCTTTTTTAACCTGCTAGTCAGCAGAACACTGGCTCTTCTATCAGACTCGAGCGAAGCTTTCGGATACTAGCCCTCAAAGCTCTTTATTTAAATGACATACATCCGTATTCGGTGCATTCTACGACATATATTTAGAGCTCTTCGAGAACAAAAACCACATCAGTCTTCTTGCACTCTCACGCAAGTCGAGAAGCTATGCTATGGCCGGAAGCACCACAATATATAAACAAGACTGTTGTCATCACACATTTCGGCCTTTTTAAACACTCTACATGTCTCATGTTTCGCTGTGTGCCACTTAGCAAATTTAATTGTTCATAGACATTATTCTGCGCGACAACTCCAAACAATGAATGCCACATCTTGGTGGCATATTGGTCTTAAATACACACTACACTCTCAAACCGAGCACGTAGTAATCTTCTATCACATTTTTATGTTCGCCATCTTTATTTAGAATCGGGATATTTCGGAAACGAACAAAAGTCTTCATTTTTATTGGCATGCGAAAGGTACCAAAAACAATTTGTAAAATAGTTAGAATTAAAATTTTTGCGAGTAAATTCCTTCCGACAGCTATTTGTATAGCTCATCCAACTTTTCGCTATAAAGAGTTTGAAAAAAGGCTACTACTGATAAAAGGCAATTAATAAGAGGAAATTAACATAAGAACATTACGATTAATACTTTGTTTATTTATTTCAGCTCAAATTTTTAAATGTGTTTCGAAAGCATTTTTTGAAGAATCAAGTAAACGCATTAAATGAGGAAGCCCTTTCTGCGACGCATCAGACTCATTAGTTCCTCAAGATTCATACCTTCCATGCACTTGCCAACGCATTCATCCACTTCATTTTCACAGGGCGTGCCATCACAAGCCTTATAACTATTGATACAGCCGGACACGCACGGATCCTGCAAAATCTTTCCAATGCTTTGTTGTGTCAGGAAGCCGAAAGCGGAGTAAACAGCAAGGAGGAGGCAAAATGCAATAAGCAGAGTTGATGGTCGCATCATTTAACTGAAAAAAATTTAAAGGTCGTGTAAAATTGAATTTATCTAAAGTGAGTAAAACATATTCTTTACTTATATAAGAATAACTGTAAGATTAAAAAAAGAATTTATGTATCACATTGCAAACATTCGATTTAGCAGTACACATTGCATTTTGTGCACGATTCAATCACTATGTGCAAATATTTACCTGTCATAAAATATACATGAAATTATAAACGATTGAGGTGTTAAAGAAAAATAAAGCACCTCAACGGTTTATTTTTTACGTTTCATTTAAATAAAATTTATATTTAATGTTTTCATTTTTCTTGATTTGTCTCTTTGAAAAATACAGAGTGAATTTGGATATGAATTTGTAGTCTCTTGGTCGAACGTAATTAAACTTAGTGTGCACTGAAGATCGAATTTGGAGTAATAAATGAAATCAATTACATTTATAGCATAATTGAATAACACAATTTAATTTAACGATGGCTGCCAAAATGTTTTATCAAGGCTGCAAAGAATGTGTAAAGCCCAATGTAAAATATAATACATTATATTTTGGTACATGATGAATAATTAAAATAAGAAAGTGTCATAATATAAAAACAAATGTAAAGGGGCTAGTATTTGCCATGCTTTGTCAATTTAACAATAAATGATTGCGCGGGTGGTGGTAACAATTCTTCAAATCAAAAAAGGTATCAGTTACTAACACAATGACCATATTGTTAGTATCCTTTACAGACTCCGTATATATATATATTATATAGTGTGAGTTAGCATTGAAGTCGTATTGTCGTTGACTTCAGATTATGTTAGCTTCACTATTACCGGTTTACACATTCGTCATATAGTGTGAGTTAGCATTGAAGTCGTATTGTCGTTGACTTTAGATTATGTTAGCTTCACTATTACAGGTTTACACATTCGTCTAGGAGATTGTACCGTCCTATTATTCCACATTCTTCTACCAAATATATAGTGGTTAAAGGGCGTAATACCGGCTCCTACTGATGAGTCGCCAGTAAGCACGAAACGAATGTGCATGAGATTATACTTTCCGTTCATGCTGCCTTTGGTTTATCCTTCTGGTCACAACTGAACTAATTTGTTACTAGGTTCGCAAAACCTAATACATACTTGCATATATATTAGTTCTTCGCAACAAACAGTATTTAACTATAAAATTTGTTACACTGTTTATTAGTGCGTTGCGGCTGGAGGTAGTTTTGTTATGTTGTTCGACGACTCGTTAAATACAATGGGATTAGTATTTACTTCAAGCTTGCAAACTAGATTTAAAGAAATGCTTTGTCAATGTTATTATGTATAAAAACAGGGGGAAAATAAATGACTATATTTAATGGTATGAATTTTATAAATATGTCGTCTGTATAAACAAACATTTCCTACGGCAGTTACTGAAAACTCGTTGAGTACCTGAAATAATCTGTGTAGACTTGGGTTCGAACTGAGGCATTTTGGTTTGACAGTCTTACGCTCATAACATTGCGCCACCTATGTCGCAAACTACACGCAATTTGTTCTTCTATTGCAAATGACGTATTTGGATAGACTCACTTGTAGGTTCTACTGACAATATATATATATATATATATATATATATATATATATAATCCAAATTTTTACATAAATCTACAATTCATTACCATTTGATATTGTGGCATGAGGTTTGTTCTTTAATAAAAAATTGAAGATAACCAGCTAGAATTTAAGATCAAGAAAGAGACTAATCCGTTTCCAAATGAAATGAAGTCTATCTGAAATTTGCAATTGTTAGAAAGCTAAAAATTGTGTGTGGCGTGCGGCAATACTTTATGGAAAAAGTGCCAAGTTTCGAGCCCTGCCCGTGGCAAAATTCTGGACTGTATTCGTCGAGATCCCGATGAGGGCGAAACTATATTGTTTGAATTTTTGCGAGGCACCAGCTTTATATTTTGCATTGCCGCGCTTTGCGTACGCGGAATGTAGCTTTGCACTAACAGTCTCAAAAAGGTCCGATTGCTTAACCTTCCTACGTATGCCTCTGTTTTCTCTTCGATCAGGCTGGGTGCGTATTCGTCCCTTTGTTCCGAATGGTTCAACATCGTTCATACTAATCCTTGTCAATGCGGCGTTACCGGCAGCGTTTCGGAACTCTTATATCTGTTCCATCATCAGGCCAATAGTCACAAACATACACAGCACAATCCTCACAAAAGCATATTTAAGAAGATGTGGTAACCTCGTTCCGAAACCGTTTTATTTATATTTTATTTTTTTGACTGATGAAATGTTTAATACTTTCAAGTATTTGTCTCCAGTAACTCAAACCTCAATATATGCATATGCCTAGCGCACATGAGAAACCCTCACTCAACAATCCATGTATGTATGATATATATATATATATATATATATATATATATATCCGCAGAGTATCTGCAGAATTTATGCAGACCAATCCTTTATATACGTGCTACCATCCAAATTCCCCACGTATAATATAATACCATCTCTTTCTTGCAGAATGTTGTGGGGAGATAGGAAGCGATCGAGATATGTACATTGTTATAACCGTAACTAGGTTAAGCGATATCAAGGCGAATTAAAGTTAGAAGTGCCATAACTGATAAAAAGAAAAAACTCGAATTTCAAATATATTGTGCTTGCATCTTTAACATGGAACTCCTCTAAAATATGCAAACGCGTATGAGGAGTATTGCGCACCAGTAACAAATTATATCAAATATGACAGCTTAGTTGCCTAGATATAAAGGGAATAAAATACCAGAGCGACGCTTTAGGTACTAGAATAAAGAGGAAAAAAGCGAAAGAAATAGTAGCGAAAAAGATAAATGGTCCTTAAAAACTTATGAAAGCAGGCTGCAAAGTTAAAACAACTGATAGAAATAGTACGCGATGAATAGTATAGATCCATATAACTCAAATAAAATCCTTTTATATATATATATATATATATGGCGATGTATATATAGATATATATATATATATATACATATCCCTACTACAGATTACTACGACATTACATTAAGAAACTATATATATATATATATATATATATATATATATATATATATATATATATATATATATATATATATATATATATATATATATATATATATATATATATACCTTATTATTATGAATATTTTCTATTATTATTGTTATTATTATTTTTATTATTATTATTATTATTATTATTATTATTATTATTATTTCCCTTCATTACCTTATTTACATACCTTATTTATATAAAATACTTATAAACATCTATCATAGGAACTTTATGCCAGCAAGGGCTGGTTATTTCACTAATCAGATAACATTAGATCGAAAAAATAATTAGGAAAATATCTACATGACATTCTACTCAAAATCTATCTTAGGCAAAAATGACAATCTCCAGATACTACAAACCCGATCTAAATTTAAAATAATTATTAAGTCACGTTTTTCGGAATTACAGTTAGAAACAAGTTGATGAGTGCTTTGAATATTTTCCGGTATATCTTAATTAAACAAAAACGCTTAATTTAAATATTTTAAACTTAGTGCGAGGAAGAACACTTTACTCAAAATTACCCGGCAAAACTAGATCAACTTTACTAACTGGATATAAATGAATCTTTAAATATACAAGCTATCGCACCTATATCGCTTAGGTAAGGCAGAAACTGAGAATGAATGTTACTTTTGCGCAGTGGATAAAGTTGTCGGTTTCCTTTATCAGTCCATTATTTATTACGAATATTAAAAAATTATAAAAAGTATGTGATATTTCATTTAGCCATTTTATTTATAATTTTAACTGGACAGTCTCATACTAGCTAAGTGACAATTCACTCGCTAAGTGCACATTGCGTATTTCTATTTGTTTATAACAGCTTTGTACAGTAGTTGAAATTTTATTTCATCTGGGTACGCATTTGATCAATTATTTCTTACTTATCATATAAAATGGCTTAAAAAAGGCGAGAACCATGGATAGGAAGGAGAGGAAAGTCAAGGAAAGTGGTAAAATTTAAAGACAAACAACTAATGAACTTTCGAAACATCTCGTCAACGATTTTATATTGTTTTTTGTGACAATCGCAAAAAATTAGTTAAAATGTAACCAGAAGGATAAACAAAAGACAGCATTAAAAGAATATAATTTTGTGTAATTCACGTAAACAACTCAATTATTACTCGTGAATTCAAAACATCATCTATCATTTCATTAGTTTGACGCACGTCGTCTATGTGCATATATACGTGTATATAACTGATTGGCATTCAGCTAATAAGAATAGCATGATTATAATTATGATTCTGAGTGAAAATGCAGATTCTGAATATTAATTTACACTTTGTGTGCATCAGAATATTCGTTATATTCCTACCAGGTAAAACGATTAATCTAAAGGTGAACTCAATCTTTCGGTAGAAGGAAAAATAATATATAATGATTAAATATTCCTATTATCATTTCCATGTCATGATGCTAGCATGAATTGGATTCTTTTGAAATCTGCACGTTTAGTAATTAACCTTTTTTTGTTTTATCCAGTTTACTTACTATTCACAACCTTTTGTGATGTAATTTTCAAAATTTTTGTGACGGAGAAGAAATATGTATGCATTTGTGTATTAGGTGTTGCGCAACTAATTGAAAATGAATACAAATGTGACCAGAAAGATTTTAAAAAGCAGTATGATCGCATATTATAATCTCTTGCACATTCGTTTCGTGCTTATTGGTGACTCATCAGTAGGAGCCGGTATTACATCCTTTAGCCTTCTATATATTTTGGTGAGCAATGTGGGAAAGTAGAATGGTACCGTCTCATCAATGAATGTATAAACCTGCACTAGTATATCTAACTTCATATACAGTCACCTGCAACGCAACTTCAAAGGTAACTCCAAATATATTAAATCAAATCAATTGTTATCACCACCCGCGCAATCAATTATTGTTAAATTATATTGCCTATATATGTATAGGTGGCGAACGCTGCAAACAGTTAATGTTCGTGACTGCAAAGAAATTGTGTAGCCGACATTTCACGTCAAGTTCAATGTATGCGAGATTGCTATACGTGAGAGCCGCATATCTAAATTTGATTTCGATATATATTCATTGTGGTTTGATCCTTTTTAGTTAGCTTGCCGTCGTACTCTGATGATGATCATGGAACAAGAGAACACGTCAATTGCGTTACTTGCGGCTAGCTAGTAGTTTATTATATTGTTCAACGACTGGATTAAATAAAATTGATTTATATTTACTTTAAGCTGGAAGGAAACTTGATTTAAATAATTATTTACCACCACCCGCACAATCCAATTATTGTTAAATTGTATTGCCTATATATGTATATGTGGCGAAAGCTACAAACAGTTAATGTTCGTAACTGCATAGAAATTGTGTAGCCGACATTTCCAGTCAAGTTCAATGTATGCGAGACTGCTAGAGGTGAGAGCTGCATATCTAAATTTGAATTCCATATATATTCAATGCGGTTTGATCCTAGATAGTCGGTTAGCCGTCGTAATCTGATGATAATCATGGAAGGTCGAAACGCGTCAGTGCGTTGCGGCTGGCAGTAGTTTTGTTGGGTTGTTCGACGACTGGTTAAATACAATGGGATTGGTGTTTACTTCAAGCTCGCAAACTTGATTTAAATAATTGTTACTACCACCCGCGCAATCAATTATAGTTAAATAGTCTCATACTAGCTAAGTGACAATTCACTCGCTAAGTACACATTGCGTATTTGTATTTGTTTATAACAGTTTTGTACTGTTGTTGAAATTTGATTTGATCTGTGCGCGTATTTGATCAGTTATATTTTTACTTATCATATAAAATGGCTTAAAAAAGGCGACAACCGTGGATAGGAAGGAGAGGAAAGTCAAGGTAAGTGGTAAAATTTAAAGACAGACAACTAATGAACTTTTGAAACATCTCGTAAACAATTTTATATTAGTTGTTGTGACAATCGCAAAAAAATAGTTAAAATTTAACAAGGAGGATAAACAAATGACAGCATTAAAAGAATATAATTTTGTGTAGTTCACGTAAACAACTCCATTATTTCTCGTGAGTTCACAACATCAACTATCATTTCATTTGTATTAGGTGTTGCGAACCTAGTAACAAATTAGTTCAGTTGTGACCAGAAGGATAAACCAAAGGCACAACTAAACTAATTTGTAACTAGGTTCGCAACACCTAATACATACTTGCATATATATTAGCTGTTCGCAACAAACAGTATTTATCATTTAATTTGTTTGACGCTCGTCGTCTATGTGCATATATGCGTGTATATAACTGATTGGCATTCAGCTAAAAAGAATAGCATGAATATAATTATCATTCTGAGTGAAAATGCAGATGCTGAATATTAATTAACACTTTGTGTGCATCAGAATTTTCGTTATATTCCTACCAGGTAAAACGATTAATTCAAAGGTGAACTCAATGTTTCAGGAGAAGCAAAAATAATTTATAATGATTAAATATTCCTATTAACATTTCCATGTCATAATGCGGGCAGATAACTCAGAAAGCAGAAAATTGAAATCATCATCATTGAAATACAAATTAGGAAGAAGAGTGATGCAACACCTTACCATGGAATTTCAAAACTCCAGCTAAAGCGAAAATAATCAACAATTAAAAACACAAGTATAGAAGGAAATCATAGATGTAGATTGAAATCTGTTGTATGTAATTGAAACTGAGACCAAATAACTACATGTATGCATGGACATTTCACTAAATCTGACCTTACACGTCATGCAACTGAGACGACAATAAATCAACTGGAATGAGTGTAGACAAGTAACGGTATATAGTGAGAATTTAATGAATTGATTGATTGAGGAATCTATTGAAATTAAATCAAGAAATGTAATACGAGTGAAATATCAGTAAAAAATAGCTAGTTTCGATTTGAATTACAGTTTCCATTAAAGGTACAAAATGTCTGTTCCATGAAATGTAATCTTATATTAGCTCCAGTAAATGAATAAAACTATTAGATCAAAATTACATCATTAATCTGCCAATAAAATTACTACCGACTTATCAATTATTTACAATACCTTTATTTAAAATTTCATTCTAAAATCTTATTTTATTTTATATATTAATTTACGGCCTTTAGAAATCTGCACGCCTATTAATTAACTTTCGTTTATTCTATCAAATTTACTTACCACTCACAACTTTCTGGGATGTAATTTTGAAAATTTTTGTGATGGCCCTTCACATATTTTAATTTATATGATAATAAAATTATTCATTTTACATGTTTTTCACCATTTACCGTGACATGTTTGTATGCGCCCCTCCTTAACCATTGATGTCACCTTTAATTAAACCATTTCATTTGGTAGGAATAAATCAATTAGACTAACACTGGTAAAATGTAAATTAACCTCCTGTGATTGTAGTTTCATTTAAAGGAAATTGTATTTGCACGCAATTATATTTGACTTCCAGTGCGCTCACCCGATAATGCACATAAATTACGCGCGCCTAATTAATGAAATGATAATTTCAGTTATGATATTAGAAAATCAAAACCATATATCTAGTAGTTGAAGTGAAATTTAACAGAAGAATGTCTTTAAATTTTCAAAATTTATTTGGTACAATTTTTTTATTAAGGTCCCCACTATTAATTATGTTATTTCATGTGGTAATTTTATAATAAATATTCTATCGCGAGCAAAAGAATAAAATTCAGCCATCGCAATTTCATGTAGTTGGCCATACACAGCAGTTATGAACACATATGCTATAAGTGCGTGTATCTAATTTAGCGCCAATTAGCCAAAATGAGAGAAATTAGTTAAAATATAAATAACATGGTCAAATGAATTGTCACACTTCCTTTATAAATTTGTTCTTCAGATTTGTAAGCAACTGCGGATTAATGAAGGATGCTGCCGAAGTTATCCGCGATAATTTCATTGTTTAAAATGTCAGTGAACTTATTTTACTAATTTATAAATTTACATCAGGTATTGATCACATTTTTCGAGTAAATGAATTTTGAATGAAATTAATTTATTGAAATTGACGTTCATATAGTCAATTCTTAAAAATCTCCTTTCTGTTTTAGCATTAATATTGCTAAGATACTGGTTGTGGCGTAGAAGAAATATATATGCAATTGTGTATTAGGTGTTGCGCAACTAATTGAATATGAAAACAAATATGACCAGAAAGATAAAACAAAACAGTATGATCGGAAATTATAATCTTATGCACATTCGTTTCGTGCTTATTGGCGACTCATCAGTAGGAGCCGGTATTACGTCCTTTAGCCACTATATATTTGGGTGGGGAATGTGGGAAAATGGAATGGAACCATCTCCTAAACGAATGTATAAAGCTGCATTAGTAAATCTAACTTCATATACAGTCACCTACAACGCAACTTCAAAGATAACTCCAAATATGTAATATATATACCGAGTCTGAAAAAGGTACCAACAATATGGCTATTGTATCAGTAATCGATATTAACATTATGCTACCAAAAAGGTACATTGTATAAACACTATGGATTTCAGTGTATGCTAGAGTTCACCAAAATTAAGAATTACAACTATTTCGAACATCTGTTACTCCATAAATTCCGCGCAATTAATGTAGCTTGTTAAGCGGATTTAACATGCCTATTTTCTTGGACGCCAAGATGCGCCATAATTGCAGGTAAATTGAGGCTTAATAATATGAGTAACGAGTTAGTTCATATCTGGCCTGGTAGAAATTCCAGTGTCTGCGCGACTATAAAATTACGCCTTTTGTTCATATTTTTATTAGCAAGTCTTACGGTTACAATATAAAATAATTTATTATTCGGTAAGCGACCCCTAATTTCCATATTTGTTAATGTAGATTTATTTATTTGTAGAATTTATTTGTCCATTATTACGTAATAAGTATACAAATCTATTTAACTATATAAAAGATGTACTCCCCCGTTTCTGTCTTTAAAGAAAGTTTAAAAATTCTGAAGATGCAATGCTTTTATACAATATTTTATTCCGAGAATCTGAAATATGATCCGTATATATATATATATATATATATATATATATATATATATCTAATTAGATATAATGAACACATTAATAACGAAGTGGATAAAGGCCATTTATTTCGTGAATACTAGTCATCGCTATACAATCATACATATATATACATTTTGGGTTTTAAATTAATTTTGCTAGAGGTAACAAATCTGACTCGGTTTTACTTCTTTTTCTTGTTTTTGCTGGTTGGTAAATGTGTATGCGTTTGTGTTTGTGTTTGTGCGTGTTTGCATGTAAAGGTCATTCTCGCAGTATTGAAAAATGATGTCTAAGATCTGGTCTGAGATCTGACATTAATATTTAAAAGTTTCAACTAAATGATATTCTAATCGACTGGCCAAGAATAACAAAATTCAACAACAATCTACTAGAATCCAGTCAAGACAAAACAGGCCCTCGACTAGAATCAACAAACATACAATTGGATTGGCAACAAACTGATGTGGAAATAACAGATGCGCATACGGTGACAGAATTTTCTAAACAATATGAGCATTTAACACTGCAATCCACACTGGCGCTATTACCATGTGCAAAATACAGATTTGTGCAACAAGGTTAAACGATCAACTACACTGGTAAAATAGCACTCGTACATGTCACAGTGAACAATGCGCACAAATGGTTAATTCTCAAGCCATCAAAACAATAATGATCAGATCTCAGACATCACTTTGCAATACAGCGAGAATGACATTTACATGCAAACAGGCACACACACAAACACAAATACATACACACTTACCAACCAGCCAAAACAAGAAATAAAAGTAAAAGCGAGTCAGATTTGTTACCACTAGCATAATCAATTGAAAACCAAAAATTTATATAAATGAATGATTGTATAGCGATGATTAGTGTTCACGGAATAAATGGCCTTTATCCACTTTGTTATCAATGTGTTCTTCCTAATTAGAAATATACTGTGTAATATTAAAAGGCATGGACATTATAATATATATATATATATATATATATATATATATATATATATATATATATATATATATATATATATATATATATATATATATATATATTTGTAATTTTCATCTAACTATGTGAAATTCCAGTGATCGACTAATAATTAAATACTTTCATTCGTGAGCCTATTTGATTGATACCCATCATATGAAATAAAGTAACTACGTTTTCATATAAAATTTTCGTTTGGGGATCCAGACTAACCAGATGAACTCCTCATTATCTTATATCATAATTAGTGATAAATTTAGAAATCAGAAAATCCATGTACGTGTGAATATGTCTGTGTGTGTTTAGAGAAATGAAGGTGTAACCGGAAATAACGTTCCGAAACGTCACCAGTCAGCAAAGATTAGACTGAAACTCATTCCCAGTGGTTAATATGAACGATGGTGGAAGCTTCGGGGGGAAATGTTTTATCAGCACCCAGACACTACAAAGAAAAACTAGATGCGCAATTGGTAATGGGAATCAATCGGATCTTTGCGAAACTGATAGTTCAACGTAACAACCCACTTAAGAAAATCGTGAATACTCAAAATATACACGGCAAATTCTGGAAAGTATGTGATTAGTTCCCAATAAAGACGATACTGGTTTATTTAATGAATTCCCTTTACTATATTATGCAATGCTTAGATTATACTGACATCTGCATGTAGAGAATGGGTCAGGTGTTTATGTTAAGATCGCATACTTGATTAAAGTAATTTTCATAACTGCCCGCGCAACTATTGTACGATTAATTATGTAAATATTCAATTCGAAAACAAATCCCCATTTTGCCTGCAGTCTGTTCAATAATAGCCGATTGTGTAAGGTTAGTTGGAATTTAAGGTCTAAATGGATGCCACATTGGCTCCGAGTTTAAATGGAAAGGCTTGCTTGTATATAACTGAACAAGTTATGTAGTTTGCGGTAAGGGAGGCTCAGTCGTAAGAGCATCCTATTCCGAAAAAGAGTTCACGCGTTCAAATCTTGTTTGCAATAAATTCTGGATAGTATGCGATGAGTTCCCAATAAGGACGAAAGCAGCTTACTGAATGAATTGCTTTCTTTAAATAATTCAATGCTTAGTTTAAACTGACAAACGTAAATACTTTGTGATTTAAAGTCGCATTTTCGAAGGCCTTATCTGAATTTAACTAAACTACTGTTAATATACATATTCGTAAAGAGAATGCACCGTTGAATTGTCCCACATTCCGCACATAAATTTTTAGTGGGTAATGAAAGTAATATTGCCTCTAATGATGAATTTCCATTAATCACTAAACAAATATGCACATGGTAGTAATACTT
This sequence comes from Eudiplozoon nipponicum, assembly GCA_029291075.1. NCBI lineage: Eukaryota > Metazoa > Platyhelminthes > Monogenea > Mazocraeidea > Diplozoidae > Eudiplozoon > Eudiplozoon nipponicum. The sequence goes on from JAQBSW010008868.1 coordinate 13,046, forward strand.
TCGTTCAGGCTATCTTCAGCTTAAACTTTTTGTTCTATTGGAACAAATTCGTAAATATTTGCGCAACACGTAATACACAATTACACATATATATTAATCCTCTGCAGGAAACAGTAAAAAACTTATGTTTCCTGTTAGATTAATTACAATCCCAATGTTTTTTTTATTTATACTTTATGTGTGCTTCTATAAACATTTCGTGATACTGGTTTCCTTTTAAAGTTTTATTTAGCACAGTCACTTGATAGCAATGAAATTTTTCAGAACAGATTCCATTCATTCTGCATGACAGATTGCGTTCAAATTTATCTATTAATAATTAGTGGCAGTGCTGCTCTAATGAGTACATAGTCTAATAAATGGCTGATTACAATATATATTTTCCTATATAAATTTCCTTCTTCATGTCAAACTAGCAATACGCCAAAAAAACCGCGCGCTAGATTGATGGTACTCGCGTTCGGTAATATGTATGTATGCATGTATATATGTATATATGTATGAAAATATGTAGGTGTGTATGTATCTATGTATTTACAAATGTATTTTGTATGTATGTTAGAAGTTATGTATGTATATATGTATGTATGTATGCTTTTGCGTAGATATGTATGTATGAATCTATGTATTTATATATGCCTGCATATTTCCTTGTATGTTTATATGTATATATTTTAGTTTGCATGTATTTTTGTATGGATGTGTGGTTGTATATATGCATTGATGTCTGCGTGTACATATGTATGCATGCGTTTATGTTTGTCTGTATGCCTGTATGTATTTTTGTATGTATTTATGTATATATGTATTTATGTATGTTTGTCTGTATGTATGTATTTATGTATGTATGTATGTATGTATGTATGTATGTATGTATGTATGTATGTATACATATATATATATCTATATATATATATTATGTATATATATATATGTATATATATATATATATGTATAACATGTTATATAATATATATACATTTATATATATATATATATATATATATATATATATATATATATATATATATATGTATATATATGTATATATGTATATGTATATATATATATATATATATATGTATATGTATATATATATGTATATGTATATATATGTATGTATATATGTATGTATGTATGTATATATGTATGTATGTATGTATGTATGTATGCATAGACGTCTGTATGTATGTATGTATGTATGTATGTATATCTGTCTGTCTGTATGTATGTATGTATGTATGTATATATATTTTTATGCATGTATGCATGTATGTATGTATGTATGTATGTATGTTTTTTATGTCTGCATATATGTATATATGTGTGTATAGATGTATTTTTGTATGTATGTATGTATTTATGCATGTCTGTATGTATTTAGAATGTTTCAACCAGTTTGCCACTTATTTACGGTTTTTCTGGTAATCAGTATTTCACTTGATCTCAGTGGTTTGCCCATAAAATAATTCTGAATTAGGACATAGCGATTAATGGTTTTAAACTAAATACATGAATTAATTGCGTTGTCTTAGTCTGTAATTGTTAAAAATTCACATGTACGTGTGGAAGCACATACATTTGGACAACCAAGGAGAGGCTAATCAATATAATCTAACAATATATATATTTTGTACACAGAGGACTAGCACGATCCCCTTAACTAGCAGTTAATAACTAGAAAATCCAGACATGGCACAAATTGTGCTCAAATAACTTCTCCATTCTTTCCAAAATGGTGTCGGAGAAATTCTGTAAAATTTTAAAAACAAAGTATATCAAACAGGAGGAACACCTACTGAATGTTAAAAAATTCCACCAACGCACTGCATTTTATCATTGGCCTTCTGTAAATATAGGCGGTAATTATTTTTTACACCCATAACAAATCACATTTGTACAAACGTTACTAAATGCATCAATTGCCGCAAAAATGTCAGCAGAAAAAACCACGTGCTTGGTAACAAATAGTCTGCATGATTATTGCCAAAAATGAAACAATCTAGCAACGATTTAGTAGACAATGTTACAGCTTCTTGACAGGGAGATTGGTAAAACAGATATAAACTTGACTAGGTGCTTGAAACAAGGTATTTAAATTAATGATATACTCAAAAGTGCTGCATATATGAAAGCAGATTTCTGCTGGTTCCTCACCAATTTCTTCTACAGGTAATTACGTTGTGAAATTGAAGTTATAATAAAAAAATATATGAATCGTTGTTGTCGGAATTCAGAATGACAGTCACAAAATGAAATTTTCTAAACACAACTTATATACAATCCTTGTAGAATAACGACATTAATAAACTGAAGACATGCTCAGCTTTAACTTAAATTATATGAATGGACCAATATAATTTATGAGTTCATTTTTGTAGAGAAAGTACACCTAAAAAAATTATCGTAAAATTATATCCATTAAATATGATAATCTAACATGCAAAAATAACCGAATAATTTCTCGTTAAATTAGAATTAATTTTTATGAATACTGCATTTGGCATTGTGGTAAAGGAGCTGACTTCTCAGTAAAGTTATCGTATTGTTTTTAGGTTTAATAGTTGTCTAACATACACGTTAGTTAAATTACCAGTTGCTCTTATCTTTCATATTTTCGAACGCTCAAGGCAATTTCTTTCCAATTGTTTCATCATGTTAAACTATGTTCATTTGTGTTTGAAACAAGGTATTTAATATTATCTTTATATACTAAATTGAAGTATATGCCTTTGCTTTATAATGGAGGACCCACCTTATTAGAGATATAAACCGTTTAATTATGTTTCTTTATTTGAGCTCTGTACTCTATGTTTATTTTGTATGTACTTTGGAAAAGGGTCAAAATTTATGGCTTATATTTTAAATTAATTACAATAAAAATATATATTTTCATTGGCTGGCATTGGGCAAATGGGAAAGGATGCAATCCACTAACCAATAACGTGCTAGTTAAAATATATGAGCGCTATAAATTCCCATTGTAACACGCTCTAGTCCGCAGGTTACCTGAAATTTAATCCAAAACTCTCGTCTTATATGCGTGATCAACCACGCTCTTTCATTAACAAAGATTTCTGCCAGACACGTCAAACTCTTGTTGTTGTGCGTCCAGGCAATCGTTACAGTTATAATTAGTAATGTGATTAAGTATTTGTGTTAGAAACAAGGTATGCGAAATGTCGGCTCCAGTCAAGTAAAATGTATGCGAAACTACTAGATGTGAAAGCCGCAATTATAATTTTCCCTTCCATGTATATGCCATGCGGTTTGATCCTCGCTAGTCAGTTTGTCGTCGTACTCTGATGATGATCATGGAAGGTCCAAATGCGTCAGTGCGTTGCGACTGACGGTAGATTTGTTATGTTGTTCAACCACTGGTTAAATACAATGGCATTGGTTTTTAGTTCAAGCTCGCAAACTTGATTTAAATAATTGTTACCATCACCAGCGCAACCAATTAATGTTTAATTGTACTCCCGCATATAATTGTTTGCTTTGTTATCTCAATATAGGTTTTCGACGTGAATATTCTATCGACTTTATTGTCAGAACATTCTAGACTTTGAATGATTGGTTAAATAACAGCTCTTTTTAACCTGCTAGTCAGCAGAACGCTGGCTCTTCTATCAGACTCGAGCGAAGCTTTCGGATACTATCCCTCAAACCCCTGTATATAAATGATATACATCCGTATTCGGTGCATTCTACGACACATATTTTGAGAGCTCTTCAAGAACAAAAAATCAGTTTTCGATCTCAGAAAGTCTGAGCTACGTTTCACCTATACTATACACCACATAAATTCAAAATGTCAACAAATTACAATTAAAAATGAGCCGTTACATTTTTCCAACCTCAAAGCTGCTCAAGAAGAATTTTCAAGTCTACTGGTAGAAAGCATCATCAGACCACCAAAATGTTCGTACCGGAAGCACCACAATATATAAACAAGACTGTTGCCATCACACATTTCTGCCTTTTTAAACACTTTACATGTCTCATGTTTTTCTGTATGCCACTTAGTAAATTTAATTGTTCAGGGACAATATTCTGCGCGACAACTCCAAACAATGAATGCCACATCTTGGTGGCATATTGGTCTTAAATCCTGACCTAGACTCTCAAACCGAGCACTTAGAAATCTTCTATCACACTTAGCAGATCATGGACTAAACATCAATTGTGACACAACGCAAATTGGCACCAAAACAGTTCAATACGCTATGGCACCGTATTTCTCCACAAGCTATTTAGCCATTACATTTTAAGGCGAATTCGATCAAGAATCATCCGTCACCAGAGACTTAGAAGGACTTGCAGAAAATCTTGGAAGTTCTTACCTACTATAGCAAGTTCCTAGCCGGCCTGTCCAAACAGCAATATACTTTATGTAGACATTTGGATAACTTTACCATTTTTTGGTCCTCTGATGTTGTGAATTTGTTCGGTCGTGCTATCAACACGTTAACAAATACCATTACGCTGACCCATCAAGATTTGGAACGACCTTCTCTACTTGTCACTGATGCTTCTGAATTCGCAATTAGAGCCACCATGTAACAGGAGATAATTAGATTTTACTCCCGTAACACCAAATGCGATTTCATCATTCACAAATTAGACACCAGATTAGAATTAGAGCTTTCACGTCTTAGTGAAAGGCAATTCAACATTTTATAAATGAAGTCCGATCAAAATGTAATTTAAGACGCGCTTGCAACGCCGGTCGTCATGGGCTTCCGTGTTCGCTACATGTCATAACAAATAAAATGGTGTGGACCACACATTTTAGTTTGGAATATTTCCAATAACTCCATGGCTAGGCTTTTTAACATGAAAATAATTAATCTTCCTTATTTAAAGTGTTTTAACTACGTTCTAAATATGACCAAAATGTTTACTCCGTTGCCCGCGGTGTTATCCATCGTTACCTTTTCTGTAGATCATGGATAGAAAACTATAAAGATTGAAAGGATACTATTAATGAAAAAGATAAATGCATATCGTCCGTACGCTCTAAAACTAATTTGCGGTACATAGGATGCAATTTACGCTAGACCGTCTACTATCCGAAGTCTAATGGTGGTTGAGAGAATAAATAGAGAGCTCGAAAACCCTTTAGAATTCGCACTCATTAATGGCAATTGAGTCGAATCATTTAATGTTCCTGGCAATGCATTTTGGTATACGTAAATCTATCCGAACGATTGTGTCCTATTTTTTTATGGCATGGATCTACACCTGCTGAGTCATCTGTTACGCATACTACCTATGTAAAATGAACCAGAAGATAAAGCTTCTCACCTTCGATTTCATTTAAGTAATATAACAAACCAACAGCTAATGATCTCAACAAAGAAATAACTTACTTTGCATTACGTGTAATCGATGGAATATTTGACGGTTAACTGTTCATTTTTCTATGTAGCCCTGTTCGTTTATTTGTGCACCCCATGCGCTCTATTTCTCGTGACGTGATCAGCGCATATGGAACCACTTGATTCATATTTGGTATTGACTTGGCGCACGTGGTATACACTCTTCTTTGGCATTAAACTATTTCTCCATCATTGATTGAGTAGGCTTTATTTAGTTATAATTACCATTTTACTTTTAATTTGTATTGTTTATCTACCATGCCGTTTTACTCTGAAGCTCAATACTGAACCCGTATTTGCATTATGAGATATGTCCATCTATCTGTGGATAACATTACATTTAGCAACAATAATCAGTCACCGGCTTCATATATTGGTAAAGATAATTATCATGCAAAGAGAAACTTCATTAGTTCCATAATTTACACATTCCCTCACCAATATCATGGGCAACAAACTCGAGCTTACTCTAGCTAATTTGGTTTTACCGAACGTTACTCATTGATTGTGATGCAGTCTGATCAAGAATTACCAATTCCAATCGGTCACAATATGTCGGCGAAATTTTGTAATTTTTTTCAAATGAAAAACGCAATTACGGTGACTGGCATTGGATAAATTAAAAAGTACGCGATCCAAAGATTAATCACGTGCAACAACAAACCAATCACTTAAAATTTAAACAATAATTGATTGCGCGGGTGGTGGTAACAATTCTTTAAATCAAGTTTGCGTGCTTGAAGTAAACACCAATCCCATTGTATTTAACCAGTCATCGAACAACATAACAAAACTACCGCCAGCTGCAACGCACTGACGCGTTTCGACCTTCCATGATCATCATCAGAGTACGACGGCAAACTGACTATCGAGGATCAAACCGCATTGAATATATATGGAAATCAAATTTAGATATGTGGCTCTCACATCTAGCAGTCTAGCATACATTGAACTTGACTGGAAATGTCGGCTGCACAATTTCTATGCAGTCACGAACATTAACCAATCACTTATTGCTGCGCATCCAGACAATTGCTTTCGTTTGAATAATTAATCTGATTTCTATGTTTGACAGACTTCCTGGTGTTGCCGCAGTTTATCAACATCACGCATCAAGTTACGTTTCTCAGGATACTTTAGGCATTAAAGCTACAGCATATAATATAAACTAAGAAACGAATTTTTACCATCGCGTCTGACGGTAACCTGTTTGTAGGTTTGCAATTCTAGATTTTTATGTTCGCATTCTTTATTTAGAATCGGAATATTTCGGAAATGAGATTTTCGCGAGTAAATTCCTTCCGACAGCTATTTCTATAGCTCATCCATCTTTTCGCTATAAAGAGTTTGAAAAAAGGCTACTACTTAAATGACAATAGCATGAAAATATTGCCCGTAGTTCCACAAAAAATTTGTTAAGTTAAAAGAAAATTGATTTTTGCGAGTCAATTTATTCCGAAACATTCTTACATCTTTTGTTCATCTTTCCTCGATTTGCATTCGGATAAAAGGCAACTAATAAGAGAAAATTAACATAAAAACATTACGATTAATATTTTGTAATTATTAAATTTGTTGAACTCTAGCATACACTGAAATCCATAGTGTTTATACAATATACATTTTTGGTAGCATAATGTTAATATCGGTTACTGACACAAAAAGGCAACTAATAAGAGGAAAATAGCATAAAAACATTACGATTAATACTTTGTATATTTATTTCAGCTACACATATTTACTATATTTCGAAAGCATGTTTTGAAGAATCAAGTAAACGCACTACATGAGAAAGCGCTTTCTGCGGCGCATCAAGATTCCTCAAGGTTCATACCTTCCATGCACTTTTCAACGCATGCATTCATTTCATTTTCGCAGGGTTCACCATCACACACCATATAACTATTGAGACAGCCAGACATGCACGGATTTTGCATAAACTTTTCCATGTTCTATCGTTTCTGGAAGCCGAATGCGGATCAAACAACAAGGAGGAGACAAAAGGCAATAATCAGAGATGATGATCGCATCATTTTTACAAGTGCGTGTAACTGAAAAAATTCAAATTTCATGTAAAATTAAATTTATCTAAAGTAAGAATTCCATATTCTTTTCTTGCACAAGAATAACTGTAAGATTAAAGAAGAATTTATGTATCACATTGAAAACATTCAATTTAGCAGTACACATTGCATTTTCTGCATGGAGAAAAGCGTATTGTTGACTCTATCGTCATTTTTGCATAGATTTTATTATCATAAAATATACCAGAAATTATAAACGTTTGAGGTGTTAAAGAAAAATAAATAACCTCAACGGTTTATTTTTCACGTTTCGTTTAAATAAAATTTATATTTAATGTTTTCATTTTTCTATATTTGTCTCTTTGAAATGTACAGCGTGAATTTAGATATGAATATACAGTTTCTTGGTCCAACGTAAATAAACTGAGTGTGCACTGAAGATCGAATTTGGAATAATAAATGTAATCAATTACATTTCTAGCATAATTGAATAACACTACTTAATTTAACGATGGCTGCCAAAATGTTACTATCATGGCTGCAAAGAATGTGTATAGACCAATGTAAAATTTGGTATAATATTTTTTTTGTAATATGAAATATAATTAAAATACGAAAGTGTCTCAATAAAAAGAACACATGTAAAGGGGCTCAAATTTGCCATGCTTTGTCAATGTTATTATCTATAAAAACAGGAGGAAGTGAATGTCAGAGCGACGCTTAGGTTAAGAATAAAGAGAAAACAGAAGAGATAATATGGACAAATTTTTGGTCTTTAAAACTAATAGTAACCAAGATGCAATGTTAAATAACTCATAGAAATAATTGCATATATGTCCATTTTTACTCATATAAGTCAATATATATTTATATATATAGAGAATATATAAATATATATATAGACATATATATATATAAAAGTATTACGATATTATATATATATATATATATATATATATATATTGATTTATTTGAGTTATATGGACATATATGCAATTATTTCTAAAGACAATGGCTAACAGTTAACCATGAATATTTTATATTATTATTATTATTATTATTATTTTTAATTATTATTATTATTATTATTATTATTATTATTATTAATATTATTATTATTATTATTAATTTATTACGTTATTCACAATTTATAGAAATATATAAAATACATATAAATGTCTACCAACGGAACTTTATGCCAGTAAGTGATGTTTATTTCATTCTTCAAATAACATTTGATCTAACGAATAATTAAGACAATATCTACATGGCATTCGACACAGAGTCTAGCTTAGGCAAACTGACGATCTCCAGATACTAAAAACCTGATTTAAATGTAAAATAATTATTAAATCAAGTTTTTCGGAATTACAGTTAGGAACAAGTTGATGAGTGCTTTGAATATTTTCCGGTATATCTTAATTAAACAAAAACGCTTAATTCAAATATTTAAAATTTAGTGCCAGGACGAACATTTTAGTCAAAAATACCCGGCAAAAGTAGATCAATTTTACTAACTAGATATAAATGGATCTTTAAGTATGCAAGCTATCGTGCCAATATTGCTCAGGTATGGCGGACACTAAGTATGAATGTTACTTTGCGCAGTGGATAAAGTTGTCGTTTTCCATTATCAGTCCATTATTTATTATTATTATTGGTGACTCATCAGTAGGAGCCGATATAACATCCTTTAACCTTCTATATATTTTGGTGAGCAATGTGGGAAAATAGAATGGTACCGTCTCCTCAACGAATGTATAAACCTGCATTAGTAAATCTAACTTCATATACAGTCACTTGCAACGCAACTTCAAAGGTAACTCCAAATACATAAGATATATACCGAGTCTGAAAAGGGTACCAACAATATGGCTATTGTGTTAGTAACCGATATTAACATTATGCTACCAGAAAGGTACATTGGTTAAACACTATGGATTTCAGTGTATGCTAGAGTTCAACAAAATTAATAATTACAACTATTTCTGAACATCGCTTTCACTATAAATTCCACACAATTAATGTAGCTTGTTAAGCGGATTTAACATGCCTATTTTCTTGGTCGCCAAGATGCGCCATAATTGCAGGTAAATTGAGGCTTAGTAATGTGAGTAACGAGTTAGTTCGTATCTGGCCTGGAAGAAATTCCAATGTCTGCGCCACTATAGGATTACGCCTTTTGTTCATATTTTCATTAGCAAGTCTTACGGTTTCAATATAATATAATTTATTATGTGGTAAGCGACCCCTAATACATTAATTCAATATTTGTTAATGTACATTTAAATTTTTGTGAAAATATTCAACATTCGTATTTCCTTCTGATCAAATTTGAACAAACATTTTGAGTTTCGCATTTATTTGTCTATAATTTCGTAATAAGTATAGAAATCTATTTAACTACATAAAAGATGTACTCACCCGTTTCTGTCTTCAAAAAATGTTTAACAATTCTGAAGACGCAGTGCTTTTATACAATATTTTATTCCGAGAATCTGAAATGAATCCATGATAATTGTTGTCTCAAATTTAATTGCATGGGATTTATTACTATTATATTGTTGAAAGCGGAAGTAACAATTTATATTTAATGTCTGATAATTGAATAAATTGTGCTTCATTAAATGAGAAACAATTTATTCAATAAAACAGGAAAATATAAAACTAGCCAATATGGATCACTTTCTTTGTCTATTAGCATTTCTGATTAGAAATATTTAGCACGAGTAAAAGTAAAATTTCAATTTTTTTATCGTTATATATCTTATTGATTTAGAAATTTTGTTACGTTATATTGACGACTGGAACTGCTGTTTTCTATGTAAAATTATTCTAATTTTATTTCGTTTGTTTGTGACGTATTTTGATACGTATTTATATACGCTTGAGATAAGTTAAAATAATACATTTGAAGTATTCTCCTAGCATTTTGATTTCCACGAGTTGATAGGCATAGAAAGACTAAAATCATACATATCCATATCATTAAAATTTCCTTGATCAACATTAGAATACGACGGATTTCACCTGTATTAATCTAAAGTAAATTGTATTTAACCAGTCGAGAAATATTTCAAATCTACTAATTCTGGTTTCCACATATATTCTTTGCGGTTTCAACTTCGCTGGTCAGTTTACAGTCGTATTCTTCTGATTATCACAGAAGGTCGAAGTGCGTCAGTACGTCTAACTGAAGATGGGTTAGCTATGTTGTGAGGCTGTATAAATAAATCGTGATTAATGTTTATATCAAGCTCGCAAACATGATTTAAATAATTTTTATCACCGCTTACGCAAACAATGATTGTTTAATTGCATTACTTTTGAATATGGATCGAAATCTGCAAATAGTTATTGTTAGTGACTGCATAGAAATAGTGCAGAGGGCACTTCGAGCAATGCAGAATGTAAGTGAGAAAATTAGAAATAAAAGTGATATATCTAGTTTTGCTTTCCATATATGCTCATTTCATTTTGAACCACACATACCAGTTTGCCGTCTTATGAGCACGAAAAGTCGAAATGCATCAGTACGTCTCATTGACAGTAGTTTAACAATGATGTGTTATTGGTTAAATACAATGAGATTTGTTTTTTTAAAGCTAGCAAACGCGTTGTGAATTGTTTGGCGGTAGATCTAAACTGCATCGGATTATATGAAAGGGATAGTTTAAAAGATTGGAAGATGCGAAAAGTAGAGCATAAATAACTTATCTAATAAAGTTTGTGGGCGTTTCAAATTAATTTTAAAAGGAAGATTAGAATTTTGGTGCAGAGATTTTAAATGTGTTACTAATGCTTCGTTCAATTATTGTTTTTGTACCTTTATATTTATACGTTTCATACTATGAGGCATAGATTTAACAATAAATTGAAGGTTTAAAACTAATACAAGTTTGGTACAGACTCTCTTTATGAACCACTGTCAATATCCTTTTGGCTAGACTCTCAATTAACGTTTTAAAGCCATAAACAGCTCTTGGACTGTATGTGGTGTGAGTGCATGCCCTATAAAGAAAACGAGCGATGATAGTTTTAGACGCCTTCATAATATACCCGTTAATCTGGACAGATGGATTTCGTTATCCTTCAGTGGCAGACCACCTTAGAGAAAGGAAACATTGAGATTGCAATAAAAGGCAGCGAAATTTGGCATGATAACTTAAATCAGGATAATTCTATATTCAAATGACCCATCCACATTGTAAATAGGAAACGTCGCGCTCTCTTATAGCCTAGATGAAAAACACAACTGATAATTTTTCCATACTGAATCGAAAGATGTGCAATAAATAAAATTTTGCCTTATCAACAAATTCTCGCAATGTAGATAAGCGAAAATAAACCGCTGCGAAGGAGTTTGATATTGTGCTTACACGATTGAAAGCTTTTTAGGCGAATAAAGAAAAGGATCAATATCGTTGCGTACCCGATGAAAATTAAAGAATAATACGACTAACTTGAAACCTCATATTAGCGGGCGGTTAATGTCTGGTTGGTGTCTCCGTTCCAACTGTACTTTCGTAAAACCGTGCTCATATACACGAGATTTAGGAATAGTGAGTTGGTAGTCGACTGGCGACGTTAAATCTTTTGTACTGAAGCAGACCGCAAGGCGAAATACGTTTAATGGAATCCGAGCATACTTTGCTTGTCCTCGTTTGATTATTTGACCCAAAAAGAATTGATTCATTGCATCTTGAAATGTAAAGTTACTTTGTCTGCAGGTTGTTCAATCTTTTACGGTTGCTCAACTTCGCAAACGTTGTATCCTGACTACTTGTCTCCAGGCGACAAATTTAGGAAAGCTGATTCTCGGAGTTGTAACTGCGTATGGGCCAACGCTTAGTTATGCTGTTAGGTAAGAGAATGATTTATATAAAATGTACTAGATATGGCATCTGATATTGTGCGATTGACCGTCATCATAAGGATTTCTTGTGATTTGAACACCAGATTATTCCAAGATTGTAGGGGCCATAGAAACACAGAGAGATGGATTCTCACTGTAAATAGATGTTATAAAGGCATTTGGTTCTTCAAGGTTGCCCATGGATTTAATCTGGTTTGGTTTAACTCATTTTGTCACAACCATAAGAGTCAACTTTACATAAGACGCAGTGATATGACCCATGCATAAGGGCACACATTTATTGGAAGGCAAGAACACACGCCAAAGTTCAAAAGGGAAATTTTATTTTTACCACAACTCAATTCAATTATATTATCTGGTAATAAAATGAATGGAAATATTGCGAGACTGGATTTATCAAAATTACCTGGTCTAGGTTGTGACGAATACAAGCCGAATTCCAGTTGTTCTTTACATTTAAAATATTTCGGTCGCAATTAGCGTCTGCCATCTTCAGTTCGCCCATTATCACTAATTTAAAAAAAAAACAAACTAATGAAAAAATTGTGATATTTCCCCAAGTCACATCATTTATAAATCAGACTAACCTAGGAATAGATAGATGATTCTTCACAAATTGTCGTCTTTAATTTCGCCTTGTTCCTCAATTTTGTTCTGCCGTCTTGGTAACAGAGCAGGGTGTGCGGATTTCAGTGTTGAATGTTCATATTTTTTGAAATTTCTATCGCTGTCTCGATCTCGTATGTTTAGCTGTTTTTTCTTCAGTTCATTGCCAATCCGATTGAGTTTTTGTTGAGTTTGGTCAAGTAGGTGTTTGGTTTTGCATGGATGCTAGTAAGTTGTTGTTGGGTCTGCGATTCGTGGCTGGTCGATTAGAATATGACGTTGATGAAACTTTTAAATGTTTATGGCAGATGCTTGTTATTCTATATACAAAAGCTTCATATATATAATAAATTATCTGATTTGCTTTGTGTAGAATTGAGAGCACTTCTTCCTGACTCTGTTTGCTAGTATGTTTACCGGGTTTCGTTTTTGAGATTTTAGCACAGTGATGTTTTATGAATTCTTTGTCCATTGAAAGTGTCATATCATCATTATATTTTCGAGCGAGTTGGATGTCCAAGAAGGGAAATCTATTGTCGTTCTCTAACACAAGATTGCATTTGATGGCTGGATTGGCTACATCGGCTCTCTTGATAATTTCGGCTGGGTCTGCCGTTTCTTGAATGAATAACAATATATCATTTACATAACTTTTGTAGATTGCGCACTTGTCAATTATAATTTTTAGGTTCGTTTGTTCAAGATGATGCATATATACATTTTCCAGGATGTGTCAAATGCAACTTACCATATCTACACCATTGATCTGAAGGTACTATTTCCTATTAAATTCAAATTTCAATTTTTTGTACATGCTAATATGTGGCCATTGATATCATTAGTATCTATAGGGAAGTCGTGAAACACATTCTAAATCAGATCACAAAAGATCGTCGTTGACTTTTCCAGCGCAATGTTTGTGAATAAGGATGTGAACTCAGGCGAGACCATTTTGTTCTTTATGACGTTTTTCCGTCAAATCACTTGCTAGCTCGAAAAAGTCCTTAATGGTGTTTGTGTTTATGATATTTCGTAATGGTTTAAGTAGTTTGTAGAGAAACTAAGATGGTTTATGTTGCCGTGCTCCGTGGCTGTCAAATCTTCATAAAATTTTTATTTGCCGTTTAATCTTGTGGTGTTTATTCCGGCGGGTTTTCCATTTATTATTCCTTCTGTATATATATATATATATATATATATATATATATATATATATATATATATATATATATCCATGACGTTAATGTTTACAAAACAAAGCAAAATTCAGTGGCTGAATAATAATTGTAATTTAATGCGATTAAGATTTATTATGTGATACTCATGCGCAATGGAAAAACTACGATTTCATCTCTAGGTTACGTATATGGATTAACAAACCAGGCCAACCTCCTCAGCAACCTCATGACATAATCAGTGATAAATTTAGAAATCTGACGAGGCATGTACATGCGAATTTAACCATGTTTGATTAGACGTCTGATGATGGTACAGGAAATTTCGTTCTGAAACGTCGCCATTCAAAGAAGATTAGACTGATGCCCATTCCCAGTGGTTAGTATAGACTATTTTGGAGCCTTCGGCGGAAAATGGGGAATCAGCAACCAGCCACTACAAAGACGAACTCGATGCGTACTTGGAAATGACAATCAATCGGATCTTTGCGAAACTGATAGTGCAAAGCGACAAGCCACGTAAGAAAATCGAGGATTCTCAAAATACATATGCTGTTATATCCAGGTAAATTCTGTAAAATTTGTGATGAGTTCCCAATAAGGACGAAACCGGTATGCTGGATGAATCGTCTTTTCTATATTATGCGATGCTTAGATTATACTGACAAATATATGTACAGAATTGGTCTGTCGTTTATGTCAAGATCGCATACTTGATTAAAGAACCAGTTAGCACTACCGGCGCAATCCTTATTAGTTTAATTATATAAATTTTTAATTCAAAACCAAATCCCCATTTGACGTGCTGTCTGTTCTATAATAGCAAATTGTGGATTGTCTATTGGAAATTTAGGTCTAAAGTGACTCCACATAGGCTCTACCCAGAAATGGAAAGGTTAACTAAAAAACATGAAATTGTAAGTATTACTGAATATTTATATAATATGCGACAGGGTGGCTTAGTCGTTAGAACATCGGACTCATAAACATAATTGACAGTTTAGAGCCCTGTTCGCGAAACATTCAGAACAGTACGTGATGAGTTCCCAATAAAGACGAAAGCGGCTTACTGAATAAATTGTTTCTTTAAATAATTCAATGCTTAGTTTAAACTGACAAATTTAAATAATTTGTGCTTTAAAGTCGCATTTTCGAAGGCTTTATCTGAAGTTTACTAAACTACTGTCAATATACATATTCGTAAAGAGAATGTACCGTCCAATTGTCCCAAATTCCGCGCACAAATTTTGAGTGGGTAACGAGCGTAATATTGCCTCTAATGATGAATTTCCATTAATCACTTAATAAATATGCACATGGTATTAATGCTTTCGTTCATGCTATCTTCAGCTTAAACTTTTTGTTCTATTGGAACAAATTCGTAAATAATTGCGCAACACGTAATACACAATTACACATATATATTAATCCTCTTCAGGAAACAGTAAAAAACTTGTTTCCTGTTAGATTGATTACAATCTCAATTCTTTTTTTATTTATACTTTATGGTTGCTTCTATAAACCTTTCGTGATACTGGTTTCCTTTTAAAGTTTTATTTAGCACAGTCACTTGATAGCAATGAAATTTTTCAGAACAACTTCCATTTATTCTGCATGACAGATTAAGTTCAAATTATTTTATTAATAATTTGTGGCAGTGCCGCTCTTATGAATACCTAGTCCAATGAATGGCTGATAGCGATATATTTTCCTATATAAATTTCCTTCTTCATGTCAAACTAGCAATACGCCAAAAACAGACATTGTGCTAGATTTCTTGAAGGAGTTGCCTTGATGCGCACCTGGAATAATTGTAATTATCTGATCTGCGTTTTGACTAACGCAGCTTTCATTGTTCCAGTAATTTTCTTTTTCCATAATATTTCGATCTTCATTACCGAAGATCTTCATCAGATGCATTTCACGAAACAAATGAAGCAAGCGCGTTATTTCCTCTAGTCATAATATTTATATACCCCAGACTGACCTTTCATTGGTTATACGTGTGTCACTTGTGTGTGTGTGTGTGCATTTTCATAACTGTTGTTTTCATCTAACTAATTTAGACCAGAGTGGCTAAATAATAATTTATCAATTGCATGCAATAACTATTCGTTTTCGGATTTGACCGCATTTTTCTTGTGCGGGACAATTGTTAGCACTCATAGGTCGGCAAAATCTTGAACCTTTTATCTTTTCAGATGATGTAATTTTTGGCCTCAGTTGATGGGTTCTCACTTGTCCCTTCTCCTTTAAGCCTTCAATTAGCTGATTGTCTGAAAGCGCTTTAGGATCAAGATCCGCCATTGATCTTTCACCTATATTTCGAGACGTTATTTCCAGTCTCATCTTCAGTGCTTGACACAATACGCACAGGAGTAAAACACAACTTGTGGCAAATGTGGTATCCTCATCAATACAGATATATGTATATATATTTGATTGTAATTGTCTTCTAATAATGAACTGGGGGGCAGGTGAGGATTACAGCAATATTGAATTCAAAATTTGTTGATCTTTCAATGCGTCCGGTACAGCAATTAAAATATAGACATCATTGATAGGCGTGTATGTCAATCCATTAGGTGATGCTTATAGTTAAAATACACATGTTTATAGGTAGATGTGTGCGCAGAGGGGGACAGGGATAAGTTTTTGTATACATTTGAGTATTAGAGACTAGGTATAAGACCGGATATTAGGAAGACAATTAAAATAAAATTATATATAAATATATCTGTCTTGAATGAGGATACCACATTTGCCACAAGTTGTGTTTTACTACTGTGCGTATTGTGTCAACCCTGAAGATGAGACTGGAAATAACGTCTCGAAATATAGGTGAAAGATCAATGGCGGATCTTGATCCTAAAGCGCTTTCAGACAATCAGCTAATTGAAGGCTTAAAGGAGAAGGGACAAGTGAGAACCCATCAACTGAGGCCAAAAATTACATCATCTGAAAAGATAAAAGGTTCAAGATTTTGCCGACCTATGAGTGCTAACAATTGTCCCGCACAAGAAAAATGCGGTCAAATCCGAAACGAAAAGGACAGCACTGAGAAACAAAATAATACATCTTTTAAAACTATTCGTTTTTTTTAAACACACTCAATGTAAATGACGTAACTGAGATGGGGAGACCCATAATTCAGAAACACTCGTCATAAAAACATGCCATGAGTGATAAAACCAGAAGTCCGAACGACTAATGCACATGTTAAATTACAATTCAAACCACTAGGTTGTACTCAAGATAGAGAAGTTAATAACAGTTAATGGCGCACGCCACGCATGTCCATGTGTATGTGTATGCATAACTAAAAAACTTGGTTAAATTATTTTATTTTGATACACATGTACGTACATCTAAATGAAACTGCAGTCAATAGACATTAATTTACCCTTTGCACGCGTCAGACAAATTATTACTTATAACTATTGTATTATTAGAATATTTCCAATGGTTAGGGTAGGGGTGTAAAACAGAAAATTAAGTTTGAAATCTATTTGTTTTAAAATCAAATGAATAGTTAGAGATGAAATTTTGAAGATTATATTAATAATAATTGTTTATTCATTTGTTGAATAAAAGCCCACTAATTAGTCAATCTTAATCCGATGTTCTTAATCTTTTACTGGAGCTAGCTTCAGTTACCAATTCATGCAATCGCCTTTTTCTTCCACTAGCTAGTGCAGTATTCCAAATCGAACCTAAAGATTTTTCAACAGCTTTTTCATTCATAATATTATCTCTAGATTTAATTTCTATAGATTCCCTAATCAATCTCGGCATTTCTTAGAACATACCTTGCTTAACTCATATCATTTGGTTGAAATTATTGATAAATATGTAGTAGATGAAAAGGATAGATTAGTAAGCTTAGATGTAGTATCTATGTACACAAATATACCGGTACCTGAGGCTCTGGATTGTTTTAGACGTTTCCTAGTTGATCACCCACTAATATTAGAAGGAAGCAAAATGACGTTAGGCCACGTCATGGAGATGATGTGTATTTGTATGTCCTCCACTTATTTTAAATTTCGTAAGGAATTTTATAAACAAATTAGAGGCGTTCCAATGGGACAACCTTTATCGGTCCCAATAGCCAATATCTTTATGCATTATTTGGAAAATAATCTGTTGGATAAGACTCCATTGAAACCAAAACTGTACCTACGTTTCTTGGATGATATATTACTGATATGGAACCATGGTGACAATAAATTGGTAAATTTCTTAAATTTAGCTAATCGAATGAGTGAACTACAATTTACCTTAGAAAGGGAATCGTCGGGTGAATTACCATTTTTAGATGTCAAATTAATTAGAAATGGTTTGAAATTGGGAAGAGATGTTTATAGGAAGGATACTTATTCAGGAATCCTTCTTAATTTCAAGTCCAATCACCCGTTTCGTATGAAAGTCGGTATCTTAAAGTCATTAACATTAAGAAGTCTCAAGTTAACAGATATAAAGCATAGGAAGTTAGAATTAGACAGACTACGCGATATATTTAAGACTAATGGTTACCCTCCTCATTTAATAGATACAACAATGAGGGACATGGTGAAGAAATTTAATCCTAGTGTGAGATACAAAAAAGCGGATAAGGATAAGGAAGAGC
>JAQBSW010008869.1:0-31724 GCA_029291075.1 Eudiplozoon nipponicum
ATTGGTTAAACGTGGTTAAACGGTAATTTAACTTTTTTCTCATTGGTGCAACGTAAATAAAATTGAATTTAATTTACGCAATATGTCGGCAATTCATTTGTGTCGTTACAATGTATATATATATATATATATATATATATATATATATATATATATATATATATATATATATATATATATATA
Organism: Eudiplozoon nipponicum; assembly: GCA_029291075.1. Taxonomy (NCBI): domain Eukaryota; kingdom Metazoa; phylum Platyhelminthes; class Monogenea; order Mazocraeidea; family Diplozoidae; genus Eudiplozoon; species Eudiplozoon nipponicum. Next base: position 184 of record JAQBSW010008869.1, read on the forward strand.
TATATATATATATACTTTCATACTTGTGTACTTCTTACGTAGCTAAACACCCGATCAAATACCCTAGAAAGAAATAAGACGTGAAATACAGAATTATTAAATTACCTGTTCCAGAACTTCCCCAATTTGTACGATTCAAAGACAAAAAGATAGAAGGTGTATATTGTGAAAATCGAGTAATTATAAATGTAAATTGGTGAAAAGTAAAAATATAAGATAGTGTTATCAGATGTTGAGGCCCCTAACCTATTCGAGTCTGTAAGCCCCATAGATGCCAGATCGCTGGAAGTCCTAAAATTCACAGTAGAGTCTGATAGGCTTATATGATTATTTGCGTCACTTAAGTTCAAGTCCGCTATGTCCTGCACTAACCTACTTGTGTCCTCAAATTTAATATCGGTATCCATGAATATATGAGATAACAATTAAATCGATACTTACTGTTAGGCAATCGGAAAGTGAAAGTTGGAAAGCTGTTCCTCTCAGCAATAATCTGTTATGGTATAAACGTGACCCAACGATAAAATCAAATATACCTGTTCCAAGGCTCCTCTTCAATGTTATTTTATATCAGAACAAAAGGCAATTGATGGAGAAATATATTTGATAATGATGTAATCGTTTACTATGGAAAAATGTTAAAATGCAGCAGACCAAAATTACAATGCCAGTCACGTAGCGAGATATTCGAAAACTGAAAATAGCGCACAATTTAAAATCAAGTATTTAAACAAAGAATGTTCCGGAAAATAAAAAGAAAACAATTCTTTTTAAATAAAGTTCGTAACAATCAGCTATGGTGGTTTAAATTTATCAGTCAAGGTTATTTTACATAAGGAGGATAATTTAACTTCCTCAACACAGGAATATATTGTGGAGATCGAGTAACCGTTAAATGGAGGAAATGAAATTATTGCAGCAGGTTGATCAAGTTAAAACCAGTCACGTACAGAAAACCGAAAACTGAAATTGCACACAATTCAGAGTATATATACTGTCAAGCATTTTAACAAAGGAAGTTCTGGCCGTATTAAAGGCCACAAAGAGTATTGTTCTCTTTATTCTTCTTTTTCCTATTTTGAACAGTGCGCGGCACATCAGCTGTAGAAATACGGTACTAAATAATCTTGTATGCAATGTGGAATTCGAACACATTTATAAAATATGCATACTTCTGCGAGATCGGTACATTAATATATATTTTAAAAATTTGAAATTTATAAAAGAGCAGAGTAATAATGCTAAGTCGTTCGATACTATAGTTTATATTTTATTATGAAAGTATTTTTATTTTTTAATGAAACATCAGAAAATATTTATGTTTGCTATCGAGATATAACTTATTATCGAATTCTAGTCTGAGTTTCTAATAGTTGTATGCATATATAACCTTTGCATTTCATTAGTTCCACATCTTGTTAATGGCAGCATCTGTTGTTGAAGATGTTGTTACTCCATGGGATGTTCAAGCTAATTCTGATCAAGGCGTAAATTACGAAAAATTAATTGAAAAATTTGGATCTTGTAAAATTGAAGATGACCTTATAAGTACTTTTGAATCTGCAATTAATAAACCGGTTCATCATTTAATTCGAAGAGGCATTTTCTTCTCTCACAGGTTAGATTATGCGTTTTTTTATAAACAGAGATCTGAAGGATATCATCAGTAGACATAATAGTGGAAAGCCTTTTTATTTGTACACAGGAAGAGGCCCATCATCACAGTCTCTCCACGTTGGGCATATGATACCATTTCTACTGACAAAGTAAATATTTTATTTAACTCTTAGATGGCTTCAGGAGGTTTTTGACGTTCCTTTAGTTATTCAGCTAACAGACGATGAAAAATTCCTTTGGAAAAATCTTACTGTCGAAAACGCTGTCTCTTTAGCTCGCGAAAATGCAAAAGATATTATTTCGTTTGGGTTTGATCCAGAGAAGACATTTATATTTAGTGATTTTGTTTATATGGGGTACGTATTATTTATATTAAAAGCTGATTGCATTTTTAAGAATAAGAAGGCTTTCTTTGGTTATATACAATATATATAACAGTTAAATACTGTTTGTTGCAGAGAACTAATGTATGTATTAGGTGTTGCGTGCTTACTGTATCTTCCTACAGTCTTACATTCTTCTACCAATTATATAGTGGTTAAAGGGCGAATACCGGCTCCTACTTATGAGTCGCCAGTAAGCACGAAACGAATGTGCGTGAGATTATACTTTCTGTTCATGCTGCCTTTGGTTTATGCTTCGGGTCACAAAAAAATTTATTTATACTTTGCTTGAGCGATTGTTAGTGTGAATGTAACTTTTTAGACGACTTTATATAGTTGTAAAGATAAAACCAATGTTAATAATGACTAGAAGGCTTTTCTGATGTAGAGACTCCAACCCAATAGACGCCAAATGGGATTCAGTCTTAGTTTTCTCTTCCTTATCTGTTAAGTTCATGTCTAAAATATCTTTAATAGGGACAGAGATTAGACAAATACAGAATAATTAAATAACCTGTTCCTGAACGTTCCCAATATGCACAAATAAAAACACAAATTAGTTGCAGGCTTATATTGTGATGATCAAGGTTTGTAAAACGGAACCGAGGAATAAAATATCAAATGCAGTTTGCTAGAGGAAGTCACGCCAGACATGCACAGAATGCAGAAACTCGAAATACGCACAGTTGAAAAGTATATATACTGTAAAGTATTTAAACAAAGGGTGTTCTAGAAATTAAACGAAAAGTTTCTTTTTTTAATAATATTCGTTTCTATCAGCCACGATGGTCTAAATTTATCAATACTTATTACTTTAATTTTGTCGGAGAAAGGAAGTTTTACTAGGTAGATGCACATTTATCTGTTGACTAGAATACGATAACCGCATTCTGATTCATAATAATGGTTTAGGCATTGATCTTTGTAGAGATTGTTCTGGTTTACTTGTGGACAATACGGAAGATATACTGCTTTTCCGTTGATGAACTTTCAATTCCGTTATAGTAAATCCAGAATCTAATTATCATTAGCTATTATAATTTAGGATTTCAAAAATAGGCATTTGTGTGATATTTGTGGAGCTAGAGTTATTAAGTTTTCATGTACCACACGTTATAGATAAGTGAATGTGGTTGTATGTTTTGCTAGGTTGTATATTTTGATTAGTTTCGAGTAAAGATGCATATTCTGAAACAATTTGTGAATTTTTAATTACAAATTCTCTGGAGATGCAACTATAATGAATTGTAAGTGTACTGAGACACAGTTGTTTAATATATTTGTTTTATTCAAGTAAAGATATTACTGTACTTGTAAGCCATAGCGGCTGAAGGTTAGTCTAAGTAAGATTTGATGCGTACACCTTAGGAAGTATGCTTGGAGTCATACCAGTTTGTCAGATAATGCATTGATGTAAGATTATATATAATGGTTGTTTTGAAATGCGAGCTTTAATAAAATTCATTGTACCCTTCCTGTGTGCAAAAACAAAAAGACTTTTTATTAGATATAAGAAATTTTTCTTTCTCGCGGTCTTCTCAAATATCTACTCATAAACATATCTTTATATATAAATTGGAAAGCAAAACCAGATAGAAATATGTGAACAAAGAGAGTGTGAAAAATAGAAACCAATCAAATTGCGTGCGTCACATCCAGTTCAAGCTCAGTGCTTGTACGTGCTTCTTCTGCTTACATAAATCCGGCTGCAATTTGTTTATCCATAAGGCTTCGTATGTGGCTAGCTCCCTTTTGTTTTTGCATTTAGTAATTACTTTGAATGCCACGTCTGGAGAACATACGTGCGATGTTTCGATGATGTGTTGCGCAATAGCAGACGTGTATTCACCATTTCATTTAAAACAGGCGTTTAAGTTGCAATGTTCTCTCATTCGAGTAATTATCCATCTGGTCGATTGGCCTACGTAAGTTGATCGACAACTTGCGCATGTATATTGGTAAATAATATTTGATATCGACATTAACGGCTGTTTCTCTTTGATTGCTAGTAAAGGCAAGTGTGTTACCCTAAATAACACTCGTAGTTTGGCTGCATTAAATGTGCGTGTCAATGCTGCTTCAACTTTCTTTTTTGCCATTCGGGAAACTGCATCCCCCTTAAATGGGATTTTTAGGTAGACGGTTTTCTTTTCTGGCCCATAATACGTCTGTTTCTGGTTGTGTTTTCGAGAATGGATCTTATATATGTCATAAATAGAATAAGCCTAAGCTCCGTTTTTTTTGTTTGCCTTTCATTAAAAGTTGCTTAGTTGCTTGGCTTTGATTGCAATGGAACATGATTTATTTGTAAGAATTACTCCTGAGTGCTTTATTGCTATTTTCCCCAGTATAGTTGATCGTTTCACCTCGTTGCGCAAAGTTTCCACGTGGTAACAACGCCAGTGTGGATTGCAGTGTTAAACGCTCACATTGTTTGGAGACTTCTGTCATCGTATGCGCCTCTGTTATTTCCACTTCAGTTTGTTGCCAATCCGATTGTATGTTTGTTGATTCTAGTCGATGGCCTGTTAGTTCTTGATTGGATACTAGTAGATTGTTGTTGAATTTTGTTATTCTTGGCCAGTCGATAAGAATATCATATTGATGAAACTTTTGAATATTAAGGTCAGGTGCTTGTTGTTTTATGTAAAGGGCTTCATAGATAAATAATAATTTTTCTGATTTTGCTTTATGTAGAATTGTGAAATTGGTCGAATTGACAGGGTGCCCCATTGCCAATATATGATCGGAAATAGCTGATTTTCCTGACGGTGGCAAGCCTTTGTTAATCAATTTCTGTGGCAAATGTTACTGGATTCTGCTTATCAATTGCTTTATCGTACGTCCGATATATGTGCTACCGCACATACATGAGAATTTATAGACTATGAATGATTTGGAGAGAATTGGCAATTGATCTTTGGCATCCAACCTCATGATTCTCTCTGTACTAAATGTCATATTAACTTTGACACTAGGAAAGTTGTCCTTAGTTATTCTATTCGGCCGCCGTGCAATTATTGAGGCTGGTACGTCGCCTCTAAATGGTAAGTTTAGGAAAACCTGCTTGACGGTATCCTTTCTAGTACGAATCTGCCGTGGTCTGATGTTGACATCAATGAAACGCTCTCGGTAGTTGTTCATTAGCAAAATTTTCCTGTGGTAGCCCAGTTCTTCCTCAATCTTGTGTTCAGAGCAGATCTTCCTGATTCTGTTTGCTAGGTTTTCTACTAAGTTTCTTTTGTGGGATTTTGGCACACTACCGTTGTAGTAAATGTATTTTCCGGTGAAATTGGATTTTCTATGTATTGCCAGTGTCAAATCTCTGTTTGCTTCTCGAGTGAGTCTGATGTCAATGAAGGGAAATCTGTCGTCTTTCTCTACTTCGAGAGTGAATTTGATGTCTGGATGGGCTCCATTTGCTTGTTTGAGGATTACGGAAGGGTCTGCTGCTTCTGAGATGAATAACAATATATTATCTACATACCTTTTGTAGAGTGCTAACTGGTCAATTATACATTTTAGGCTGGCTTTTTACAGATGATACATGTATGCATATGCCTGGAGGGGTGCAATGCAGCTACACTATTGATCTGACGATAGTATATCCCTTCAAATGTAAATTGCACGTTTTTTGTACATGCTAATATGAGGTCGTTGATGTAATTGGTGTCTATAGGGAAATCAAAAAAATCATTTTTAATAAGGTGAAACACAAGATCACTGTTGTCTTGTCCAGTGGTATGTTTGTAAATAAGGATGAGACGTCAAGTGAGACCATTTTATACTGTAGAATGAGTCCTTGATAGTGTTTACGTTTAAGATGTTTCGTATTGGTCGAAGTATTTTGCAGAGAAGCTTAGCTGGTTTTTGTTGTGGGGCGTTGAACATTGACATAATGGGCCGCATCGAGGGAGCTCCTGAGGTTGTCACGGCTTTGTGGGTTTTTGGTTTGCCGTACAATCCTGCGGTGTTTGTTTTGACGGGTTTTGCCTTTTGGATGTCTTCTATGAGTTTTGATTTAATATCGGAATCAGCTATCTATGATAAGACATGTTTTTCCATCTTTTTCAGAATTGTATTTATTCTTGATTCGATATTTGTTGAATCATCTTTCTGTTTAAAGTCTTGTTTGAATTTCGATTGACCATTTATAATCTCGTTCATGGACCTTCTATAAGTGTCGGCTTCAAGTATAATAGCTCCTGATCCTTTGTCTGGTGTGTCAAGTCGTATGGATTTGGCTGATTGTAGTTTTCGGAGTTCGTCTATGTGCTGTTTTGTGATGATTTGTCTGCCTTTGAATTCCTCCTTGTATTGTTCTAGTGCGCTTACTATCTCAGCTTCCAGTCATTGTCCATTGAATGCATGTGGGGCGATGTCTTTCGTTAAGTCATTGTAGAACTTTTCCGTTTTAGCCTAAATGTCAATAATGTCACGTTAACTTAGGTTTTTCTTGATTGTGCAGAATTTTGCTCCTAAGGAGAGTAATTCTTTCTGGTGTTTTGACAAGATCACTTTTGAATACTTGTGAATAAGTGCGTCTGGGTTTATAAGAAATTTCATAGTCTACAAATTCTCATGTATGTGCGTTAGCACATTTATTGGACGTACTAAGAAGCTATTGATAAACAGAATCCAGGAACATTTACCGCAAAAATTAATTAATAAATGCTTGGCACCGTCAGGAAGATCTTCTATTTCCGACCATATATTGGAAACGGGGCTCCCAGTCTATTTTACCAATTTCTTAAATCTACATAAAGCACAATCAGGAAAATTATATTATATATATGAAGCCCTTTATATAAAAAAACAAACACCTGATCTAAATATTCAGCAATCAAAGAGAAACAGCCGTTAATGTCGATATCAAATATTATTTACCAATACACATGCGCAAGTTGTCGATCAACTTATGTAGATCGATCGACCAGACGGTTAATTAATGAGAGAACATTGCAACTTAAACGCCTGTTTTAAATCAAATGGTGAATGCACGTCTGCAATTGCGCAACACATCATCGAAACATCGCACGTATGTTCTCCAGACGTAGCATTCAAAGTAATTACTAAATGAAAAAACAAAGGGAGCTAGCCACATACGAAGCCTTATGGATAAACAAATTGCATCCGGATTTATGCAAGCAGAAGAAGCATTTTCAGGCATTGAGCTTAAACTGGATGTGATGCACGCATTTGATTGGTTTCCGTTTTTTCACATTCTCTCTGTGTTTGCATATTTCTATATATATATATATATATATATATATATATAACTTTATCAGGATGCAGTGCCTGATTTCTAATGATATCTGGGATGACTAGTTGAAATTTGCGGTTCAACAAAATAGGACCCATCTAAGGTAAATACTTGTCAAAGCATAAGTTGGTATGCGAATGAATCTGTATGTGATGCACGTCTATGGTGGCGAAGAGGGTGTTCTGAGACAACCAAATGCCCTGTTATAGAATCCAGGCCGTGGCAATTCTTGCAAAAACACGAGTTCTAAGTAATGACGCTATCTGACAAAATATATTTAATCAGGTCATATATATATATATATATATATATATATATAAAACAACAAACAATTAGACATTGTGTATGGGGTGGGTAAAATAGAATTCATCAGCTACAATTTTCGTCCTATTTGGCACTCAATAGGAGATGCAAGAATTACCGTGACTTGGGTTGGAATACATATGCCTTCACCTCTATTCCCCAGAAGAGTATTATTCTCTCGCGCAGCGCTAGATTGGCGTAAATGACTAGATGGACAAACATTGACATCACAAAAACAGCTGAAGTCAACTACATTCAGATTGGGTATTATTTGAGCCTCTCGTCTGCCAGGATGGTGTCCAGGTGTGCATCGGAATTTTTGGTTGAAAACCCTTAAAAATTATATCATGTCGAGCTCAGTGGCGATCTGGTTGCAGACGTCTAGACGAATTAACTTCGTAACTACCCTTTCTTCTTCAGGAATTTTTAGCTGCGAGATTTGGTTTTGTTTATGACGCAGTACGGCACAAAACAACAAGGATGCTGTGTTGTCGAGTTCGCCCCACTTTTGTATGGTTTCTAGGTTAATATACACATATTAACTAGATCCTCTCATCATAAATCACTCTTATTTTATATTTTGTTTTCCTAAATTTTTATTTTTATTAATATTATTACTTTAAACAAATCTTGCTAGTGTTTGCTAATATTCTTATCGTGAAATGACAGTAAAACATTAGTTCCCAATGACTTTTATATTGCTGTGCATGATGATGATGATGATGATGATGCGTTTCGCAAGTAATCATTATTTGAATGATATGGGATTTTAAAATCCTACCTGATTGCGCGATTTTTGCATGGTTTGTTGTAACTACCTTCTCTCGAAATTTCTGAAATCAAGAACCTTGACAAATATAATTTTTTAAAGTGTTAGCTGCGTTTACTATTAATTTATACCACAAGTTTTTTGGCTTTTTATCGGTTATATTCGTATTGGGCTTAGAAAATCGATAGCGTTCTTTTAGGGATTGCTCCACAGTTTTTCGAAATCTGATATTCAAAACTTTGATTAGAATTAAATTGGACTTTGTAAAGGTCAATATCATTTTACAGCATTTTTCGGCCACTGTATGTCAGCATTCAGCTCCGCTCCCTGAGCAATATTGCGATGAAATCCTAGGTAATAACTATTGTCGGATCGGCGCTTGTGGTCGTGAGTAACGTTTGGTGGCACTTAAAAGAAATTGTCTCAATAACTGTGTCGAAAAGTCGAAGGACTAGATGCCAACGCTAGTGGACTGTGCTCCTAGGCGGATTAAGTCAACTACTGGAGCGCACCAAAAAACACAAGCGTAGAAATTTGTATCTTGGTCACTACCCTGTATAAGGGAAGGTAAACTTTTCTGATAGGGTGTTAGTACAAACTAAGAAGCATTGTTGAATAATTCATAAAATCGTGGCCAATTGCTGTGGCAATTTTCGCGTTATTGAAAGGCGTGTATTAGCCAGTTTGCCTACGCAACTGTCGCCAGTCTTGCCTGAACTGACTGGATGTAGTTTTAACTCCTTTTAAAGCAGATATAGGAACTAGTGATGTTTATGCTTATTGTCCACTAGGAATGGACGATGTAGAGTTATTTTGCTGTTCATGTATAAGTGAATAGCCTGTTTTTGCGACATTGAATTATTAATATTTCGCGTTGGTTAAAGGTTGCTTTTAATAGTAATGCTGTTGAAGATAGTGATTTGCTCGGCTAGCACTTCTTATCATCAATGCACTTTAGACGGTGCTGACTGACAGCGCTATTTCATCCGCCATCCTACGAATCGTCGACTTTCCGGTGCCATTTTCTGTCGTCGAGGGATTCCGTAGAACGAAAGTTTAATAAAAGCTTTTTGGAAAAAAATGACGCTTTAGCTATCTTGCTAACTGAGCGCAACATTTATACAAATTCCGGAAAATGTTCTAATTTTCAAATAGCTATCATGCATTCGACTAACAAAAATAGAAAGATTTCTTAATATATGATGATGATGATGATGATGATCAATAATTCAATTGCGACAATTAAACGTCCCACGAACGGTAGAAAACCCATATTTATGGTTTAATTTTCATTAAGTTGTTGTTCGGCCTGCCTGTTTTATGCCTAGACAATGTCCTGAATTCTACCGGACTGTTTGCAGTATACAGCGCATGATCACCTATAACCAAGTGCGCGGTATCTTCGGCTTCAACGAGTCCGACAACATCGGGAAGATTGCATTTCCAGCTGTACAGGCGGCACCTTCGTTTGCTTCTTCATTTCCCACCATTTTCGGACATTTGTCGCAAGAGCAGAGAGCCCAAGTTGGCTGCCTCATACCTTGTGCCATTGATCAAGATCCATACTTTCGAATGACACGCGATGTGGCGCCCCGCCTGGGTTTGCCAAAGCCAGCTCTGCTACACTCCACATTCTTTCCAGCGCTCCAGGGTAACGCAACCAAAATGAGTGCTAGTGATGCTAATTCGGCGATCTTTTTGACGGACACGCCAAAGCAAATTAAAACCAAGGTATGTCAGTGACGGGTTGAATTGTTCATTATTATCACCAATAGCAGCATTTTTCAAACAGGAAGCAATAATGCCAACAGTAGGAGTATTGGAATTATTTACAAGAACTAATTTTGTGCGCGACTGGGCACTGGTAATTACCTGATAAATTATTTTATTCAAATTCATATTTTTGATTAAGACATTTTGTACTCATTTTCGGGCGCCTTCATTGGTCTACAGCTTGTCACACCAAATGAAGACATTGGTGAATCAAGTGTGCAATTTGATTTTAAACGCCTCATTTATACCGTTGACAGGCTAATCTAATCATACTTATTGACTTTTCACTAGATAGGTGTGCGTTTTATATGTGTGTTTGTGTGTGTTTATCTATAACATTTAGTTAAATAGAATTACATGACTGCGTACATCCAACCAAGTAATAAAGCAGTGTTTGCATATGAATTCCTATTTGGGCTAGTTATTAAACTAGCATTGATTACGCGAGTGGTGTTAAAAATAATTTAACTCATGTTTGCGAAATGGAAGTAAACACCAATCCCATTGCAGTTTGCCGATCGTAGAACGGCATGGAAAAACTAACGCCAATCGCACGCACTGACGAGTTTCGACCTTCCATGATCATCATCAGAGTACAACGGCAAACTTAATAGCGAGCACTAAACAGCAAAGAATATATATTGCATGCAAAATAAGATAAGTGGCAATCTCATATAGTAGAAAAAATACTACTTGAGTATAAATGTCGGCTGCACAATTTCTATGGAGTCAGAAACAGTAACTTTTTGCAGCTTTCACCACATATGTTTAGTTAATACAATTAACCAATCAATGATTGAGCGGGTGATGGTAAATTTATTTAAATCAAGTTTGCAAGCTTGAAGTAAACACCAATACAATTGTATTTAACCAGTCGTCGAACAACATAACAAAACTACCAACAGGTGCGCACACTGACGCGTTCCGACTTTCCATGGTCATCATCAGAGTAAGAGGGCAAATTTTCTGGCGGGGATCAAGCCGCATTGCATTTAAATAGAAGCAAAATTAGACATGTGGCCATCACCTCTAGCAGTCTTGCATAAATCGTAAGTGAATAGAATATCTTTATTTATTTGGATTCAAATCACACGTTCCATCAAATAATGAAATTGGAAAATGTACAATATAAAAAAAGATATCACATCACATAAAAATGTGCAATTAGTCTCATGTAGATAAGTAAATCTCACTAGTTGTACTGTACAATATATCAATATCAGAAAGTTCGGCTGTAAAGAATAATAGATTCACCATCAAAAATAGGAAAATTTAAGGTATAATTTGAGTGTAACATTATGCAAAAAATGAGAACCATGACTAGCAATTTTTTGAATTTTTTTTGCGGTGTATTAGCTTCATATATTCCATTGACACGCGTTTTGCGTACGCGAGTAATAGCTGTAAACGGGCAGTTACACAAACATCCGATTGATCACGACTTAATTTTGTTTGTCTCTTTGATCAGGTTGACTTATTCGTTCCAACTGGAAATGCGGTTCCTCCACATCTCTTGTGTTTGGCGACGTTTCATTGCCTACTTTCAACAATCATCGGCAGCACGGTACAACCAATCCTGTGCTTAGATTTAGTAAATGTGAACCTCGTTCCAAAACCATTCCATTTATATATATTTTTGGCTCAACACTAGTTTTAATCATAGAATTTGTCTCAGTAACTAAACTCAATATATAACTATTTGTAATTAGCAGACCAATCCTTACCTCACCTATCTCAAATTCCGGTCTACATAATCTCATCTCGTATGCAGAATATTGTAGGGAGAGAGACAGTATCGAACCTTTTCTTATTTGTTTTAACTGTATTGCTACAATGTCACGGTAATCAAAATTCAAAATTGATAAAACCAAAACCTTGACTGTCATATACTGTATTTTATTTTAAGCCGGGAATTCTCATGTATACAATGGTGTATGAGGTATTGCGCACAAAGTAACAAATTCGTATAAATATGGAGCAGCAAGTTACTTAGATGGAAGGAGAGTGAATGTCATAGCGACGCTTAGGTGAAAGATTAAATAGAGAAAGGTAGAGATAGTATGGACAACTAACGGATTTCAAAACTAATTGTAAGCACAATGCGAAATGAATCAACTCTTTAAAATAATTGCATAAGAATATATGCTCATATGACTAAAATAATTCATTTTACCTATATACATATATATCTAAATATAATATCAGCCCAGCACCTTTGAGATGGGTGAGGTAAGGATTGGTCTGCTAATTACAAATAGTTATATATTGAGTTTTTAGTTACTGAGACAAATTCTATGATTAAAACTAGTGTTGAGTCAAATATATATAAATAGAATGGTTTTGGAACGAGGTTACCATATTTGCTTAAATCTGCTATTGTGATTATTGTCTGTGTTGCCTGAGGATGGTGCTGGAAAGTAGGCACCGAAACGTCGCCAGTAAACAAAGATGTGATGGAACCGCATTTCCAGTTGAACGAAGAAGAAGCCAACCCGATCAAAGACAAAACAAAATTGTAAATTGTGATCAATCGGATCTTTGTGTAACTGCCATTCTTACTGCATAAACCCGTCGTTGAATGACTAGCAATTGATTGTATGTATTGTTGATTAACATGATGATATAATGCATAACATTTCAATTTTAATAATACAAAACTTGGAAATAAAAATCTCAAGAAATTCTGTTTCCGATAACAATTATCCTTGTCTTTTATTCAACCATGACAAAGTATTATCATAATCAAAATAAAATATATCAGCAGGATTGTAGACTTTTTCTAGTTCAGTAGATAAAAATTTAAAAGACATCTTAGATGGAGGCGTTTCTCTAAGCCCCTTTGGCAATTGATTATAAATTTTGTAGATTTTCGAAAAAGAGAATAACTTGCTCGCAACATTCCCCACCAAAGGAGGAGATATTGCCAAATGTCCAGATCTAGTTCCAACTTCATGGCTCTTTCTTATCGGATTCATATAGGCACCAGTCCACTGGTTCAAATGAAAAACTTTTATGCAATAGCACATCCTCCGAAACCATAAATTTTGCAGTGATACAAACTGTAATCTAGTGGCATATATAGTGCAGGAGATAGGACTAATTTGTTTCACAACTTTTCTTTGTACGTGGCATGAAATGTCGGCTGCACAATTTCTATGCAGTCACAAACATTAACTGCCTATATATAGGAAATAAAATTAGACAATAATTGATTGCGCGGGTGGTGGTAACAGTTCTTTAAATCAAGTTTGCGAGCTTGAAGTAAACACCAATTCAATTGTATTTAACCCGTCATCGAACAGCATAACAAAGCTACCGCGAGTCGCACGCACTCACGCGTTTCGACCTTCCATGATCATCATCATCAGAATACGACGGAAAACTGACTAGCGAGGATCAAACCGCATTGCATATATATCGAAAGCAAACTACCACCAGTTTTGCTTTGTTGTTCTACCACTGGTTAAATACAATGGGATTGGTGTTTTCTTCCACCTCGCAAACTTGATTTAAAGAATGGTTACGTCCACTCGCGCAATCAATGGCTATTCACTTGTATTACCTATATATCTAATATTGTTTTCCATATAAATGCATCGAGGTTTGATTCTCGCTAGTCAGTTTGCCGTCGTACTCTGATGGTGATCAACGGAACATCGAAACGTGTCAGTACGTGTGATTGGCGGTAGTTTTGCTGCTTAAATACAACGTGATTGGTGATTAACGTAAGCTCACAAGCTTGATTTAAAGAACTAGTAAATGTTGCGTTTTTGTTCAAATAACGCTCATCACTAAAGTCCATTTGTCTGGGTTTGCGATGCGAATGGCAAAATTATATACAGTTAATAGGGGTGTAATTTGTCTTCTGCAATTTTATATAGCAGAATTCCATAGGAAATACTCATTTTTTAATTAAAATTCTGGAAAACAGACCACATCGATTTATCAATTGATCGATTTTTTAGATTTATATAATTAAACGACCATTGGTTCTTTGTTAAATTGAGTTATGGAGATTTGTTCTTGATTTTGACGGCAGTATTAACAGCTCATTAGTAGTCATATTTGAATTTTAGACAATTAAGTCACCGAAAGTTGCTTACATGCTAAAATCCATGCTCCATGCATATGCTTATGTAGAGTCTAGTTACTGAGACTAATTATTTGTTTATAACCATTAGTGAGTGGAAAATTAAAATATAATTAGTGTTTGGGAACGAAGTTACTACGTGTGCTTAAATCTGCTATGGTGCGCATTTTGACTGTGTGCTTGCTAGATGACTTGTGGTGGAATAGGAAATGCCGTTCCGAAACGTGACCAGTCAACGAAGAATAGATCCAGTCTCATCACCGGTGTTTAGTATGAACAATGTTGAAGCCTTCGGAAGAAAGGGACGAATCCGCACCCAGCCAAAAAGAAGACCAACTCGATGCGTAATTGGAAATGGAGATCAATCGGATCTTTGCAAAACTGATAGTGCAAACGACAACCCGCGAAAGCAAATCGCAGAGATAAAACATTTGAGGCTCGCATTGCGCAACCATTCAAGAAATATAAAAATCCTAATTGTTTATATATACTGTTTGATGAATTATTGTGAATACATTATATAGTAAAGCTGAACACAAGTTACTTGAATCATAGTGTTAAAGGCGTTACTTGTTGTCTTATCTTCATTGAGGTTGGGGCCGTCGTTTTGATAGGAGTAGATTGAGCTTGACATCAATAGATGGGAATTGGCCTAAAGCACAGAGGGTGGGCTATGTGCTCGAGTCGGCTATTGGAAGATGGAGGAAAATAATTTTTTTGATCATTAAACGTGAGCCATTTCAAGTTTAAATACAAACGCAGCGGCTCACCTTTGACCAAACTGTCTAGGCGACATTGGCTTTTTCCAGGTGGCTGTGTAAAAAGGAAATGTCACATTCACCTTGCATTCAACTAACTGTCTATTAGTCTGCAACATTCTTGTCAGCTTTTTCAATTCGCTATGATGTCGAAGTGGCAGCGAAGTCTTAATTTACCCTTTTTTGGGCTTACGTAGAGTAATTATGAAGGCAATAGGTAACGCAAAGTCTCACCTTCTATTAAGGTATAGCTTGCAATTGTCTGGAAATTCCGATTCTTGTACGTGTGCGGTCGGAATCAAGCTTTTGTTTTAGCCTGTCGCGAATATTTCCCTGTCGTCTGCAGTGGAAGAGCACTCGTATTGGCTTTGCTATTGAGAAGCGGTTTCGACGAGCTTCTTTCATTAGGGTAAGAATGCTGTAATGCAATCGCGTAGCACACTTAGTCGGGGACAACATTTGAGAGCGGCAAAATTGTTTTCTTTCAAATTAAAAATTTCAAAAAATCAGTTTTCTACTCGTTTTGCGCTAATTTTAATTTTCCCAACAAATGTGTATATATGTTTTATAACGATTTTATTCACTACCTGGCTAGTTCTGATAGTTCATTATTTTACAATTTTTCAGATTAACAAATACGCGTTCTCTGGAGGTGGTGCTTCCGCAGAAGAACATCGGGAAAAAGGAGGCAATTGTGATGTTGATGTGTCGTTCCAGTACTTACGATTTTTCCTGGAAGACGACGAACGTCTTGAACAGATTCGCAAGGTGATTGGTTAATAGCTGCCATTTAGCCATCTATGTGTAATGATACCGTGTTGTCTGAAATGGCAATCGCAATTCATGCGATAACCATTTTGGTGTAAGTTCTACGCGAACGGCAGTGTCGACGAAGTTGGATGAGGTTAACTCCGTTACTGCTGGAATTAACTCTAGCATGGGTGAATATACGGTCCGATTGTCCCACCCTTCTTTTGACTATAATTAGTGTGTGGAGGGTACCATCTCTTATGTGAGTTAATTGTACGGTACAGTCTTCCTCATTTCTCACCAAAATATCTAGTGAGCAAAGGCCGTGATACCGGCTCTGACTGATAAGTCTCCAGTTAGCACGAAACGAATCTGCACCTGAGATTATACGTTCCGTTCATTCTGTCTTTGATTAATCATTGGTCCTTTTTGTACTAATGTATACCTGTTGCACAACATCTATTACTCAATTGCATATATATTATTAATCTGCAATAAACAGTACTTAACTATTATATATTTGATTGAATGATGCCATAATTACCGCGCAAGTTGATAGCTGATTTCGATCAAGGCCAGATTGTATTGGTTTGCTGGAGTAATAGCTGTTCAGAAATCGTAGTAATTCTCAATGTTTGGGAACATTAGCATACATTTAAGTCATTTGTGTTGGTATCATGTACCTTTCCGGTACCAGAATCGGGTACTGAAACGAAAGCCATAATGGTGGTACCGTATACAGACTTTGATATATATATATATATATATATATATATATATATATTATGTAAAGTGGGATTGGCTTTGAAGTCGCATTATCGACTCTTCTTCTGCTGGTATACACATTCGAATAGGAGATAGTACCGTCCAATTGTCCCACATTCCTCATTAAAATTTAAAGTTGGTATAGGGCTTATTACGGCTTCCTACTGATGAATCGCTCATAAGAAATAAATGAATGTGCACATGAGATTATACCTTTCGTTCATGCTGTCTTTGGTTTATCCTTCTGGTCATATTTGAAATAATTTGTTACTAGTTGCGCAACACCTAATACACAATTGCATACACATTAGTGGAAGAATCACAAGAAATTTAGCGCGACATCTGTGGCTTAAAAAGTATCTTTGATCAACGTCTTAGGCATATTCGGTTAAAATGTTCACTTTCCGCAAAACAGGGAATGTACAAATTATAAGGCAGTTATGAATTATCTCGCAATATTTAAATTAGCTTGGCTGCTCTTAATTGACTGAGGTTTAAACGATTTCTTCAATTAACTGTTCTCATCTCTAACCAAAACTTATTTATTTATACTAATATCGTTAAAGGCAACATATAACCGTGAAAAATAGAACTACAATGAGTTCATACTGCATCGGCCTTCGCGCAGATTCAAAAACGGTTTGCCTATTCCACTAGACCGTGTAGGTCAGTCAAATACGGTTAGGCTACTGCCGACACCTTCATTTCAGATTCTGCATCTCTTCCTTTTCTCTTCTCTTATCAATCTAACAATAACACTTTTGTAGTTGCTATGCTCGTAGTAGGTTTTTATCATATTACTGAGCCCAATATAGAATTGCCAGTTACCTAAAATAGTTCAAGTAAACTACTAGTCGCTAAATCTTGGTTAGGACTTGACATTCTGTGTGCGAACATTGAATCAGATTGGACAGCAGGAATTTCTTGCTCGTACATGAGATATATTAGTAATCAATAAATGTTGTATATCTTAAATGAGCATATATGATCTTACGAGCATTATAGAACTGAGTGCACCATACTTATCAGTGCGTTACTGACATCGAACGTGTGGTGCATTGTATTTAACTCGTGAGCTGAAGAATTTTTAAATGAAAGGGTCCAGGTAAACAGCCAACATCGAATTGCAAGCTTAAAAATGTACTTAAATAAACATCAGAAGCCTTAGATAACATAGCATTTTCGTTGTACGTGCACATATACTCACTGTTAGCAGCACAGATGAATGCAAGGACACATAAACCCCGACCTAAGCTCCTTACTAAGTAGACCACGAAGCTAACGGCTTGATTATCGGTGACATGAATCCTCAAGTTAGGGGCTCAAACAACGCAGATATGCTTTTAGGTGAAAGATGTAATTCAAGCTAAACACTCAAAAAATAATAGTAAACGACTGTTGAATATCTGCACGGAGATTAGATTGTACTTGAATAGAAAAATCTTCGGGTCTATTGCAAGACGTAGCGCCACATGACGTCCTCCAGTCCTCGGATAAGTGTCGACTCAAATAGATCATTAATAAAACATTTTTTAGATGGCGTGGTTGCATTCAGTAGTGTCGCTGTTTTTGGCGCACGTACGCTGACTCAGTCCGTGCACTTAACTGCAGATTTGCACCCAAAATGACTGGATGATGAAAAACTTGAACACCGTCGCCATCCGACAATAGCTGTTCTTCTAGATTTCTAGGGTGTTCATTTGACCCAGTGGACCGCAATGTTCTATTTGATATTCTATCGTAAAGAGTGATGCCAACTAAATTTGGAAATGTTGTATTGCTATCTACGCAAACACGGTTGCATTGGCGTCTACAATGAGTTGTTGGATAAATTTATCATTCTGGTCCTATTTGAACTAACTTGTTACTAGATGCGCAACACCCAATATACAATTAATTTTATTTATTTACTTAAAGAAGTTTGTGTTTCATGTGTATATATCGATGAATAATCAGTTATTAAAGACTGTTGTATTAATGTCGGTGATGTTGAAGGTGAAGTTAACTTTGCCTGCGCGGGTTTTGATGAAAGCTATTTAAATTACAATTGCGGGCGCAAATAGTGATTGTATAACCTGTATGCTCGTTGCGAAAGCAAAATATCTTGTTTACTTGACTGCATGGAATTCATGTATCAAAATTTCTCGTCAAGTGCAGTGTATTCGCGCCTACTAATGCTGTGAGCCGTAAATTTGGTTTTCTTTCCTGCTCTATTGATGAACATATAAAGCTAAACTTTGTCGTTTTTCTTCGTCCTGTTAGCGTGGCCTGTATCATTAGAGAGGGAAAGAGGAGGGAGAAAGAGAGATAGAATACCTAGCTACTATAAATAAATTTATCAGGATAACTCACAGAAATGAGGCAAACTAAACCTCTCGACAACACCATTATGGCCAAGTTAGCATTCGTAAAAGGGCGAAAGTTCGAGAAAGCTAATCTAGCTTTCGCGATTCTCATTCCGATCTCGTGGGACATATTGCCTAAGCTAGTGCTAGAGCTGCCAAGATATGTAAACTTATCAACCAGATCTCAATCTGCAGTTACAGAGTTGAAATGTGTTGTGGGTGACCCTGCGAATTTTTTGTACTGGAAGACGGAACTACCTCAGCTAATATATTCCTGGTGGGGTGAGCAGAATCTCGATTGTCGAATGATAGTACGATATCGTCCGTATGGTCTGGATCGACTAATCTAACGTCCGGGAGAAAAACACCTGCATCGTGAACGCGTGGAAGCATGTTGGTCATGATAGCATCAATTACAAAATTAACCAAAAAAAGGGGGAAACTCCATTGCTGGCTGTAAAAATTGTGCGTTAATTAATTGTGGACCTTAAAGCGACGAGAATTGTTCGCGTAGCGAACGCGTATAATACTATCAAATTTGTCAGGCACCAATTTTAGACAGAATATGGAATAGAAAAGTGCCATCCACCGAGTCTAGAAAGACAGCTATTGTGGGACGGAGATATACCTGTCGCTGTTCAAGAAATTACCTTAACGTAAAAATATAATCTATACAACCTCGTCTAAATCAGAATCCGGCTTCTTCTACTCTACTGTGATTTTACGCGAAGTTCTGAGACTACGTAAGATCATCACATAACGCATCACATAACCTAGACACGACTGGAGTCAAGCCTATACTACGGTGGTTACCGCATGAAATACGATTGCCTTGTTGAAGATGGGGATAATTGCCGAGTGGTACGACCTCCTTATATCATACTTACTTTACTTTACTGCGGCTGACTCCTTTTGGAGGATAAGCCGGCTCCACATTTCATGGAGTTTCTTGGGAATTTGGTACAGGTGGTGTCCCCTCACCACTCGGCTTTTTGATCGAGGACGCACCTCTAGCCTTTGCACATACAAGCGCAGTCTGCCAAGGCAGCAGTAAGTTGCATGGTTGCCGGTGGCTGTTGAGAGCTCATTCGCCATTCAGAGTACGGGTACTGCCAGGAGTCCATGTAATCCTGTGGCTGTTAGAACCCTTTTGTGGCGGGGAACACACGCCGAGTCATGGTGCCGTCGTCGGGCTCATGTGGTATTTTATAGGAGATCCGATTGCCGGTCGGAAATCCACACGCCCTGGTGACACCACCGCCATTGCCCCGTTAGCCCATGTACGATCGGCCATCGAGACATGGTTGACATCGTCGTACCACGTTGAGGAGGGGATGGACTTTACGACGGGCCTTATATCATATAGCATGGAAAAGGGTAGTCAACGCTGCGGAAATTATATCGCCAACGCCCTTAACTAAGCTCGGAAGTAAATCATCAGGGCGTGCGGCTTAGCGATTTTAAAGAGATAGAATTGCATCCAGTATTTCTAACTGTGATGGTTCTTCCAGACTCGGGAATCGGAACCGGTGCAGGTGTCCAAGACAATTGATTTTCGAAGTATATAGCCCGCCTATCAAGACGACATATTTTATCGGTTATTAGATGGTTGTTACTATCATTTATTGTTTTGCAAACAGCTAAGTTTCTCGGTCACGTTGCGCGCATTAGTTGGAACAAACAGTGGTTAGTTACTGATGCGAACGCTTTTTCCATCTCCAGACTTTCTGGTCCAAATGATTCGAGATTGACTGTTAGACTGCGTTTAAGTTGCCGTCTTAAATTGCGACGAGTATTATTATGAGCCAAGCTAGGTGCAATTTGGCGTGTTCTTTAGAGTGTCTCAATGATTATTTTTTCGGGGGCCTGCAATGCCACATGCAATAGTACCTGCATTGTGCATAATGGGGCTTATCTTTCTCAAAAGTAAATTTGAATTTTAGAAATCAGAACCGGTTAGCTTTGACTTTAAATATATTTTTGTCGATGCCCCATTTACCGGCTTGAGAAAACCTCCGAACCAGATGTTCAGAGGCCAATAACACGTAGATAAGAATGGTGCACGTAGGAGCCTGCTTTCTGGTTTCAGATTTTTCAGAATACATCAATTTCTGATATATCTTACGTATGTGAAAGAGATTATTGCTGTTCAAGTTGTTTTAATGTTCGCACGTTAAATGCGTCGATGTTAAAACCCAACCTAGGTTAAATAAATAATAGTCTACTTAAACTATTTTCAGTATTTGACAGACAAATATTGAGCTCAGTGAGATGTAGGGCATCCTCCATATTCATATTATCTACAAAAAGTGTTATTGATAGATTGAGAATAGTTGAGGAGGCAGAATCAGAGATGAAAGTGCCTACCGTTACATGATTTCGGTTATCCACACTGCAGGACTCAGCAGATAAGGCGATCGTTTTTATACTGCGTCACGGCCGATGAGCACCATCTGTCCAGATGCCTGTGGACAAGGTTTCCACCAACAGCCGAAACCTGCCCTTCGCGCCTGGCATGCTTGCTCTCATTCTTTCGCTACACATTTAGCTGCAAGTGTTACTGCGTAGTTAGGCCAAACTCGAGGCTTCGCATTAAACGCGATGATGACTGTGTCCCATTCCCTGGCTGACTAATTTTTGCCCCCAGTCGTCAAGACAGAATCTCTATGACTACTGGCAATTGGTTGGAAACTGATTACGGGGCGCACCCGATAACATCTTGTATGCTATAGAGGCAAAAGCGACTGAGTCGTTGCAAATGACAACGTTCGTTTGTTACCGATGCCTTCGGAGCATCAGGAATGCGACAAGCTGCGTGAATACAAGTCGCAGCGATTACTTTGTTATTCACAGCAACTCTTCGCCTGATGTAATATACAGTTCCTGCTTGACAATGGGTAGGCGTGGTTGGTTTTATCGGCATGAAACTCGCGCGTGTTTTCTACTGGGCTATTTTCATCATATAACGTAGTCTGGAGTTTGGTGTTTCTACACTGTAGAGACTGATGGCAGAAAAATGGAAAGCACGACAATCGCGAGGGGCCAGTTTGTCCAGCGGCTACAACCTGAAAGCCATATGCTCTATTCTAATGTTATTCGTCAGCCTTGGTTATCCGACTATGCGACAGATGGAAGTCTGAATCTATATCAGTAGACAAAATGCTCAATATTTGCTTATAGATTATACATTGACTTATTTAAAAGCATGGTGTCTTTCTGTCTTTAGTGTTGCTGTTTAAAAAACTGGAGGCTTTGAACTATGATTTTTTTCTCTTCACTTACTTTAGGACTATACCTCTGGTGAGCTGCTGACAGGCTATTTGAAGAAAGAATTGATAGAGTTGTTGACCTCTATCATAAAAACGCACCAGGCGGCCCGCCTGCAAGTCACTGACGATATGGTCGATCTGTTCATGACACCTCGAAAACTACGGACACGATTTTGACTTTGCTTTTCTCATTTCCATGTGGTCATCAACAAGCTTCAAGTGTGCCAACAGATTTACCCTCGTTTTCAATTTACTCTTGCCATTCATGCGTATGAATTGCCTTTTCTACAGGTGTGTGGATCAAGCTTGCAACCTGGTTTCTAGTGATGACACGAGCTTGAGTTACAGAAAAATGTTTCAATGTGAACTAATTGACTAGCATTTTAATGATAGAGACAATATATCATTTACTCGACCAATCAGTGATTACGTGGGTAGGGATAACGATTATTTACATAAAGGCCGTGAGCTTGATATACATGCTACCGCTTGGTATATGTCTATTTGTTTATGCGAAGCTCACAACCTTGATTAAAATGTCTATTGCCTCTGGCTTGTCTTGTTTTCGTTATATGTACCAAATTCCCAAGAAACTCCATGAAATTGGAGCCGGCTTATCCTCCAAAAGGAGTCAGCCGCAGTAAAGTAAAGTTATATGTAAATGTCTTTTCATCGATGATGATAATCATCTGTGAGAATAAATGATCGACGAAATCGCCAGTCGAATGTACCGCCTAATACTGACATTTTCGTTATTGATGCTGTTGCAACTGGCACTGTTGTCATTATCTGTTCTGCGTTTTGACTATCGCAGGTGGTTCTTCAGTAGTTTTCTTTCTTCAACAAGATATTTCGGCTGCCTTTATCGGCAGCCTTTTTCAGTTGGTCTTTCCTCACCATTAAAAAAAGCAAACTAATGAAGCAAGCGCGGTATTTCCTCTGCCCATCTTATTTATACTTCAGACTGATCTTTCGCTAGATAGTCACGTGTAACATGTTTGTGCCTTTCCGTAACTGTCACGTTACATCTAAGTGAAACTACAGTGCCTGCATATTCACATCTCTGTTTCTCGTTTACAAATTTGCGCCACTTCGAGCAATGATACATTGGTATGCTGATTTTTTTCTTTGCTGTCTTGGTGTCAGTTTGTGCATTGCCATTGTAGTTTCTGTGTCTGCTTTGCGTTGGTGGACTAATTCAATTGACTGCAATGCATACTCGCGGATGGTTATTTGGCCGATGCGACGTTTTGCTTAATTTGATAACGCGGTTAATGCTAATTAGCCCTCGTGACTGATTATTACATTTAAGGCTTCTATTTGTTATAGCTGCCATCTCGTGTTATGTATTGCCGGAGTTTACGCCTTAAATACCATTGTGAGGACATACACCCACAAAATTATACTCTGGCGAAATATCTTTACTTTTGTGTACAATTTAGTACTATGTTTCGAGATACTCATGTTAATCGTGTTACTCTCCCTACACGTATATTGAACTAGAAATACCTGTTTCTACCAATATCTATAGCCATTATTCTGTTTTCGTTAGAACTTTCACCCACCCAATCTCAACTGTACATTTGTCTTAACCAATCTCATCTTAGCTATGTCTGTATTTCATTGTGCAATTTAGACTACTTCGTTTGCGTAATGCCATGTAGTGTGTCATCACTTGCATTGCGAATGTGTCCACAATTTCAGCGCGTGTCGTATTTTGCTTTACACTGGTTAATTTTAAACGCATATTTGTTAGGTTTTTGTTCTAGTAAAATGTAATTTCATGTTTATGCAGGGCGTGCGCTCATTAATTGCAAAAGCATAACTGAAAAATTATTACTACAAACAGCAAGACCTGTGAGTAGTACATGATTTTTTATGGCGATGCATATTTATTCTAGTTACGAGCCTCTTTATAGACCTGCCCATGTACTGAGCGTTCATAAATTCGTATAAGTTTTGCATTGAGCACAACTCTCACCTGTTTTGACGGAAACTAGGCTTTAGTCGCTCGAATTAGTTTTTATTTGAAACACTAGCTGGAGGATCACCTACAAAAGGAACACGGCGTTAATCTGTTGTTTTTTCCCTCCAGATTGGTCTCGATTTTATTGCGTTGCCTCAAATTGTATTCGATAATTCAATCAGGATAGTCATTATTTCTCAACTTTTCGCAGGAGCGTTGCTTTGGCGCACAAATCTTGAACATTGGTGTTCCCAGTTTGATTATGAGGTTCCTTTTCGAAAAGGAGGCTGTAAATAAGAATAAATCAGCTTCTCCCTCAAAAACTATTTGACAGGGTTGCAGCTTCTGCACAAAATTCAACAATTTTTGAACATTTAATGTTCGAAGTTTATGCTGTTGCAATAATTATTCGGATCTGTACACAGGAAAATCGAAAAAATGCTTCTGGCTTTCGAAACTATTGCCATTAATAAGTTTAACCCCTGTTTAAAAGTGCAGGAAGTAATTCAAAACGAAATATGGTTGGACTGGAACAGAAACAGCGAACGAGCCTTAAAAATAACTTACGCCGCCCATCAATCGCGGACACATTCACAATGAAATCGATGGCACACTACGGCTAGCGAACTAGTTTAAATTGTGCAAAACAATGACAGACATAGCTAAGAGGGGATTGGTCGCGACAAATGTACAGTTGGGATTAGATGAAAGAATATAATAACGAATCCAGAATAATTGCTTTTGATGCTTATAGAAATTAGATTTATTGATAAATGTTATTCCATGGATTACGATTCTTTTTTTACGAATGCTATTTTCTCCAATGTAATCTTTGGCTTTCCTCACTTGGTAACAACACAGATGCGGATTGCAGCGTTGAATGCTCATATTGTTTCGAACAGCTGAACATACATAGACAGAAATTTCGAAGTTTAGTAGTCTCTAAATAAATGACCATTATCCACTTTGTTATTGAGTTTTTTTATCCTAATAAGAAACATACTGTGTATTATTGGAAGCCAATATATATATATATATATATATATTATGAGAATGAGAAAAACATATTAATAACAAGGTAGATAATGACCATTTATTTCGAGACTACTAAAATTTACTTTACAAACATTCATATATATGAATCCTGGGTATTCATATTATTTTGTGTATGGCAACTAGACTGACACGGTTTTACTTTTATTTTTTGTTTGGACTGATTGGTAAATGTATATGCGTATGTGTCTGTGTGTGTGCCTGTTTGCACGTAAATCTCTTTGTGTTATTTCATCCTAATGAGAAGCGTAATGTGTAATATTTGAAGGCAATATATATATATACACACACACACACACATATATATATATATATATATTAATATATATACATATATGACAGGTGTGTCGTGTTTTGTGGAACAGGGCTAGAAGGTTTGCCATTAATTCGAAGGATTACCTAGTCTGAAATGTAATTGTCGTTGTTACTTTAGACTTAAGAACTACGTTGTTTGATTAAGTCTGAGAAATGAGAACGCAAAATAAATGGTTGACAAATGTGTATAGATCATGTAAACACGGTTTTATTAATTAAACGTGCGTATTAATAGCATGACCAAATTAATCTGATGATAAAAATGATTTCAACGATTCTGATAAAGAAAATATGCATGAATTAAATAATACGGTAAATTATGGTAAATAGACTTTTAATTTGTTAACTAATGTAAGTAAAGTTAGGAAAATAAATAAAGCACATCAAATGCTTGCGTGTGTTATCCTGTATCGGTTATTATTAATTAAACGTGCGTATTAATAGCATGACCAAATAAATCTGATGAACAAAATGATTTCAACGATTATGATAAAGAAAATTTGCATCAATTATATAAGACGGTGAATTATGGTAAATGGACTTTTTTAATTAGTAAAGTTAGTACACTAAATAAAACACATCAAATGCTTCTGTGTTTTATCCAGTACCGGTTAATTATGTCATGCCATCAGTTGTCTGTATTTGCTATTGATTAAAATCGTAAAAAGACGCTGACAAAAGATAAAGTAAATAGCTCAGCTCTAACCAAAACTTCCATTTGTGCAATATAACCCTAAGCCTTACTGTAGATAAATTAATCGTTCACCAACTGGTGTGCTGTGCAACGTTACAACGTGAACAAGGTATATATTACAGATGGTGGTCTTTAAGGGGGCCAAGGATTAATTCACAGGTTAATGCTGTAGTAAGTGACACTAGCAGAGCAGATATCGATATCAAGAAGTTCTTATGGATACTTGCTGTATGAGTCTAGTTCGTGGGTTATTTATCTGCTGGGCTGATGTTTATTGGGAAAGCAACGTACCGAAACGTCGTCAGTCAACGAATATTGGACCATACTTCATTTCCAGTGTTTAGTCTGAAAAATGTTGTAGCCTTTGGAAGAAAAAGGACGAAACCGCACCCAGCCAATAAGAAGGCGAACTCGATACGTACTTGGAAATGTGGATCACTCGAATTTCGGCGAAACTGGTAGTGTAAAGCGACAATTCGCGCGCGGAAATCGCGGAGAGCTTGGATACTTTAGAGACTGTTTGGTCGCTGGCCAATGAAATACACATTTGCAATGTAACTAGAATGATCACCAAATTTAGCACTTCCCTTTAGGGCTGATAATTATTCGGAATGCAAAGTTCCGAATCGTCGCCAGTCAACGAAGATTAGATCGTTCCTCATTTACATTGTTTAGTCTGAACAATGTTGAAATCTGCGGAAGAAAAGGGATGAATCCTCACCCGGCCATTAAGAAGACGAACTCGATGCCTTCTTGGAAATGGGGATCACTCGGATTTTTGCGAAACTGATAGTTCAAAGCGATAACTAGCGCACGGAACTTTCACAGAGTTAAGATATTTTAGAGGTTGTTTGGCCGCTGCCTAAGGTTAGCTACTCTGATGCCAGAAACCCATTTGAAATATATCTCGAATGAAAACCAAATTAAGCACCTCCGTTTCGAGCTGATGATTATTCGGAAAGCAATGTTCCAGTTGCTTTCATTTGGCAGCGACAAAACAGCCTCTACAATATCTTAGCTCTCCACGTTTTCTGTGAGCGAGATGTCGCGTTTGACTACCAGTTTCGTATGAAACCGAGTGATCACCATTTCCAAGTACGCATCGAATTCTTCTTCCTTTTCTGTATGGGCGAATTTGTCCCTTTTCTTCCGCATGTTTCATTATTTTTCAGATTATACACTGGAAGTGAGGTACGATCTAATCTTCGTTAACTGGAGACATTTCGGAACGTTGCTAATCATCAGCCATAAGCGGAGGTGCTAAATTTGGTTATCATTCTAGCTAAGTTGCAAGTGCGTTTCTGGCAACTCAGTAGCTCTCATTGTTCAGCGAGCAAACTGCCTCTAAAATATCTTAACTCTCCACCATTTCCGTGCGCGAGTTCTGACTTTACACTATCAGTTTCGCGGAAATCCGAGCGATTCCCATTTCCAGGAGTTCGTCTTCTTATTGCCTGGGTGCCGAATCGTACTTTTTCTGCCGCAGTCTTCAGAATTGTTCAGATTATACATTGGAAATGAGGTACGATCTAATCTTCGTTGACTAGCGACGTTTCAGAACGTTGCTTTCCGAATAATCATCATCTATAAACGGTGATCTAATTATTTATATTGCCAATGCGCATTTTCTTAGCGACCAACCAGGCTCTAAAATATATTAACGTTCCGCGATTTCCGTGCGCAAGTTGTTGTTTCGCACAAATCCGAGTGATTTCCATTTCCAAGTAGGCATCGAGTTCGTCTTGTAATTGGCTGGGGGCGGTTTCGTACCTTTTCTTCCGCAGGCTTCAATATTGTTTAGATTAAACACTGTAAATAAGGTTCGATCTAATCTTCGTTGACTGACGACTTTTCGGAATGTTGCCTTCCAAATAGTTATCATCCCTAAAAGGAAATGATTATTATGGTGATCATTCTATTTACCTTGCAAATTGATAGTGTAAAGCGACAACTGCCGTACGGAAATCGCGGAGAAATAAGATATTTGAAAGGCTGTTTGGTCGCTGTCTGAGGAAGTACGTATTTGCAATGTAAATAGAATGATCACCAAATTTAGCATCTCCGTTCAAAGATGATGGTTATTCGGAAAGCAACGTTCCGAAACGTCGCCATTCAACGAAAATTAGACCCTACCTCATTTCCAGTGTTTAATCTGTACAACTTTGAAGCCTGCTGAAGAAAAGATACGAATCCGCACTTATCGTATAAGAAGAGGAACTCGATGCGTACTTGGAAATGTGGATCACTCGGATTTCCGCGAAACTGGTAGTGTAAAGCGCCAACTCGCGCACGGAAATGGCGGAGTGTTAAGATATTTCAGAGGCTGGTTTGACGCTGCCTAATGAGAACTACTGTAATGACAATTACGCATTTGCAATGCAACTAGAATGATCATCAAATTTAGCACCTACGTTTAGTGCTGATTATTTTTCAGAAAGTAAAGTTCCGAAACGTCGCCAGTCAACGATAATTAGATAGTGCCCCTTTTCCAGTGTTAAGTATGAAGAATGATGAAGACTGCTGAAGAAGAGGGACGACTCCACTCCCAGCCAATAAGAAGACGAACACGATGCGTACTTGGAAATGGGGTTCACGCGGATTTCTGCGAAACTGATAGTCCAAAGCCCCAAGTGGCGCATTGAAATCACCGAGAGCTAAGATATTTTAGAGGATGTTTGGTTGCTACCTAATGAGAGTTTGTATATTGCAAGATACGCATTTGCAATGTAACTATAATGGTCACCAAATTTAGGACATCCGCTTCGGGCTGATGATAATTCGTAAAGCAACGTACCGAAATGTCTTCAATGAATGGAGAATAGATCGTACTTCATTTCCAGTGTTTAGTGTGAACAATGTTGAAGCCTGCAGAAAAAGGAACGGATTCGCACCCAGCCATTAAGAAGATGAACTCCTTGCGTACTTGGAAATGAAAATCATTTGGATTTGTGCGAAACTGATAGTAAAAAACAACAACTTGCGCACGGAAATCGCGAGGCGTTAATATATTTTAAAGGCTGGTTGGTCGCCGTCTAAGAAAATACGCATTGGCAATGTAACGAAAATGATCAACAAATTTACCATCTACGTTTAGAGCTGATGATTATTCGGAAAGCAACGTTCCGAAACGTCGCTATTCAATGTAAATTAGATTATTCCTCATTTCCAGTGTTTAATCTGAACCATACTGAAGCCTGCGGAAGAAAAGGTACGATTCGGCACCCAGACAGTAAGTAGACGAACTCGATGCTTACCTAGAAATGGGGATCGCTCAGATTTTTGCGAGACTGATGGTGTAAAGCAAGAACTCGCGCACCGAAATCGCAGAAGATTACGACAAATTAGCGGCTGTTTAGTCGTTGGCTAATGAGAGCTACTGTGATGACAGTTACGCGTTTGCAATGTAACTAGAATGATCTCAAAATTTAGCACCTTCATTTAGGGCTGATTATTATTCGGAAAGCAACGTTCCAAAACGTCGCCATTCAACGTAGATTAGATTGTACCTCATTTTCAGTGTTTAATCTGAACAATTCTGAAGCCTGCGGAAGAAAAGTCACGAATCCGTCCCCAGCCAAAATGAAGACGAACTCAATGCTTACTTGGAAATGGGGTTCGCTCGAATTTCTGCGAAATTGATAGTGCAAAGCGAGAACTAGCGCAAGGAAATCGCGAACAATTAAGACATTTTAGAGGCTGTTTGGTCGCTGCCTAACGAGAACTACTGTGATGTTAGATACACATTTGCAATATAACGAGAATGATCACCAAATATAGGACCTCTGTTTAGGGCTGATGATTAGACGACAAGCAGCATAACGAAACGTTGACAGTCAACAAAGATTAGATCGTACCAAATTTCCAGTACTTATTCTAAACAAAGATGAAGCCTGCGGAAGAAAAGGGAGGAATCCGCACCTAGGCAATAAAAAGACGAACTCGATGCATACTTGGAAATGGGGATCTCTCGGATTTCTGCGAAACTTATTGTGCAAAACCACATCTTGCGCACGAAAATCCCTGATTTTTAAGATATTTTAGATGCTGTTTTGACGTTGCCCACTGAGAGCTACTTTGATACCTACTTTACATTTGCAATATAACTAGAATGATCACCTAATTTAACGTCTCCGTTTAGGGCTGATGATTATTCGGAAAGCAGTCAACGACGATTAGATCATACCAGATTTCCAGTTTTAAATTTGAATAATTTTGTTGCATGCGGGAGAAAATGGCGAATCCGCTCCCAGCCAATAAGATGACGAACTCGATGCTTACTTGGAAATGGGGATCGCTCGGATTTCTGCGAAACTTATAGTGTAGAGCGACCACTGGCGCATGAAATTCGCCGAGAGTTAAGACAAATTAGAGGCTATATGATCGCTGCCTAACGAGAACTACTGTGGTGCCAGATACGCATTTGCAATATAACTAGAATGATCAAGAAATATAGAACCTCCCTTTAGGGCTGATGATTAATCGGAAAGCAACGTTAAGAAACGTCGCCAGTCAACGAAGATTAGATCGTACCTCATTTCCATTGTTTAGTATGATGAAAGTTGAAGTCTGTGGAATAAAAGGGAAGAATCCACACCCAGGCAAAAGGATGACGAACTCGATGCATACTTGGAAATGAGGTTCACTCGGATTTCTGCGAAGCTGATAGTGCAAAGCGACAACTCACGCACGGAAATCGAAGAGAGTTACGATATTGTACAGGCTGTTTGGTCACTGCCTAATTAGAGCTACTGTGATGCCAGATACGCTATTGCAATGTAGCTAGAATAATCACCAAATTTGGCACCTCCGCTTAAGCGAAGGTTCCGAATTTCTTCGTTCAACTTCTCTGCATCACCCGACATATTGCTCTATTTCATATTATTGTGATCATGTATATTACAAGCTATTTATTACAACAGAGTGCGAAGTTTATCATATCACTTAATGCCCTAATATACCTTTACGTAAACGAAGGCTGAAAACCGAGGGCTCAATCAATTTACTTGTGGCGAATTCGAGCTCTCGCAGTTTTACAGAGGAAAATAATTATATGTAGGCAATAAAAATTTTTATAAATGATCATAAAACTGGCTAAGCAGGAGTATCGGAGGTCAACTACCGTCTACTCAAAAGTGGTCTGTAATTTAAACGATGACAAATCGTAAACTTCGACAATTACAACAGATGTGGAGGAAGTTAAATCTTCCGCCATATGTAAAATAACATTAACTGATAAATTTAAACCACCATGGCTGATGGTAACGAATTTTATTTAAAAAGAATTTTTTCTTTTTATTTTCCAGAATATTCTTTGTTTAAATACTTGTCTTTGAATTGTGCGCCATTTTCAGTTTTTCGAGTGTCTCGCTCCTCGACTGGTCTTGTCATATTTTGGTCTGCTGCATTTTTCAACAATTTTTCTCTAGTA
>JAQBSW010008870.1:0-31721 GCA_029291075.1 Eudiplozoon nipponicum
GACCTGGGAAGAACCCACATGTTTGCCTATATGCTTATCTATATATGCATAAGATATAGCGTGTGGACGTATATATAAATGGATATTTTTATAAGATGTGAGTATATATAAATATAAATAATTAAATTAAAAATATTGCTAATTTATTATATATATGATTTGGACACGAATATTTAAATGTTAAAATCAATCAAGGCCAATAATCGGTGCAGCTTGAAATATGGAGGATTCAAGATTTTACCGAACTACGAGTGCTGTCAATTGTCCCACACTAGAAAAGTGCGGTCAAATCCACAACAAGAAGGATAGCACTCAACATTAAAACTCAACAATTAAGTATGACCTGAAGGGTAAACCAAAAACAGCATGAACGGAAAGCATAATCTCATGCACATCTGTTTCGTGCTTACCGGCTACTCATCAGTAGGAGCCGGTATTACGCTCTTCACCCATTATATATTGGAGTGAGGTATATGGGAAAATAGGACGGTAATATCTCATTTACGAATGTGTAAACTTTCAGCTAACTTCATATAAAGTCTTCGACAATGTGACTTCAAAGCCAAGTCGCAATATATAAGAAATATATATATATATATATATATATATATATATATATATATATATATATATATATATATGTGTGTGTGTGTGTGTGCATTGAATTCGAATATTACATAGCATATTTCTAATCAATGTTATAATTAATTAGAAGTCTACTGACATTTATATATATATATATATATATATATATATATATATATATATATATATAGTCTGTAAAGGGTACTAACATTATCGTTGTCTCATCGGTGAAGCATAAGTTATAATTGGCTGTTGTATTGTTGTCGGTGATGATGCTGAATCCCTTTCAAATGACGGAGCATCAATATCAGTTACTCAACCGGACTGGCAGAAAATTGAAATAAACGTAGACGCATAATCATAATGAACGCATTTCTCATAGTTACATTTATGTTGACTTAATCATAATGTTGTCGTGTAGGCATCTATCGAGATTAGTTTACTCATTTTAACTAGATTCTCCACCTCAGCAATAGCTCTCCTTTAATAATTTTTTGATGGAGGGCTTCAAATTGAGGGGACAAGTGAGAACCCATTAATCAAGGCCAAAAATCGGTTCACCTGGTAATATCAAGGATTTAAGATTGTACGGATCTATGAGTGCTATTAATTTTCCCTCAAAAGAAAATGGCGGTGAGATTACAAACAAGAAGGAAAGCACTGCGCATTATACATTGATATTTATCATCATTTCTTTGGTAAAGTTTTTTAAAAACATTTCTTAATTTAATTTTTTATTTTCATGATGGTATGGCAGTGAGGCTTTAGTTAAAAACGTGTTTTGTGTTGCTGGCCGTGATGCTTATAGTAGGATAATAGTTAGTAATGCTTGGTACTGCAAACATTGGAATTCAGCTAATGCTGCAATCTAAACATTTTGCAGTCATCGAAAGAGAATGGTGTCAACAAGAAGCAGTACAGTCAACTGAATCTTGGTTGTCTCTACAGAGTTTTTAAAAGTTATGCTACAACCTGTCTCGAGATATTTCGTTATTCATTGGCAAGTATTTTTTTCACTCGACAGTCCGTCAGACCATACATAGACAAGTAACGGAAGAAGTGGACAATTTTGTTTTAGCGGCTTCATTTCTACTTGTGGCTGGCTGTTCTCTTAATGAGTGGTGACGTTAGATAGGCAGTTGTCTACAGCCGTTAAATATTTAATAAATTTTAACTGCATACACACGCATGCATCTAAATCAAACTACAGAAATTAAATGCCAATTTCCCCTTGAACGCGTCGGACTAAATTGTGTGGTTATGTATGTGTGTTTGTAGCCTACCCACTGATTGCATCGATAATATCCGTTCCGTAGTTAATTAAACGGTAACTACTCTGAGCTAATGGGTAGGCTTTAACGTTAATTGAAGTTACGATGATAGATGTCCTAAAGAAATTTAATCAACATTTTAGCTGCATTACATTTAATAGAACGGCGGAAGATCGTAAGGTTATAGTTATATCTGATTCCAAACTAAGCAGGGAATTTAAATCGGTAGTATGAAAATGCAAACTACGAACAGTTTTAAGACAACCTCTTACGATGAGCACAAAAATTTCTAACCGTCCGGGGAAAATTGATCCCTTAGACACACCGAGAATATATGAAATTCCATGTAAAGATTGTAATTTTATACATGTGTGTGTATCCATAAGTTGAGGGGAACTTAAAATTGCATGCAAATGACTTTAGATGCATATCAACAACATAGAAAAACTACCGTCAGTCACACGTACTGACGCGTTTCAAGAAGCGAGGATCAAAACGCAATGAATATGTATTGAAAGCAAAATTAGATATGCGGTATGCGTCATTACATGTGGCTGACGGTAGTTTTGCTATGTTGTCTGGACGAATGGTTTGATACAATAGGATTGGTGTTTACTTTAAGTTCGCAAACTTGATTTAAAGAAATGTTACTACCACCCGCACAACTAATGACTGTTTAATTTAAAAAATATATATATATATGCGGCGGAAGCCGCAAAAACGTGCTGCATAGCAAATGTGCGGCCAACATTTACAGTCAAATACTATGTATGCTAGAGCACTAGAGGTAAGAGCCGCATATCTTATTTTGCTTGCAAACTATATTTAAAGAAATGTTATCACTACCCGCGTAATTAAAGATTTTCTGATTGTATTACATATTACCTAACCTTACAATGTTTATATGATCGTTCGTTTGGAAGGAAATTTTCCTAATTGTCTTGTCTGTCCATTTATTTTCCTTTGAATATTCATTCATCTTTTTATTTTCACATAATTTTATCATTCATCTTGGTATGTATTATTAATCGTGTATCGTCTCGATTTAACCCCTCAATATCTACTGAATTACGTCATTTTACACGATAAGAATAAAACAATTAGTCTGACGCGCACTAAGGATATTGACATTAAATCGCCAGTTTTACTTTTATAAAGTTTTATGTGAGTGTGATTTTATTTTACAAGTACAGGCATATACACATGTGATACGCAATTAACTAGTGAAATTACAGCAATTTTTATGAGAAGTCAGGTATGAACATAGATGAAGCTGTTGAACCGACATTTGTAACTGATTTTATTACTTGAAATTATTGTGCGCGACAAGGAATTGATTGTTTGTCTGATCATTGTTTTGCAAAAGGAAAACTTTAGCACATATTCGTCATTTTAGCTCTGAATATTTCGCAGTCCGTTTTCGGATCCATTTTACGGTGCTAAGCTCATCCCCCCAAGAAATTGATAATTTTTAAGTAAAAACGTAAATTTCGTTTACAAGAATTCGTTTATTATTATTATGGGTTGATCTCTCAACTATAACTAAATACGAAAAATACATGACGCACACTTATCTATTGAGAAGTCAGTCATGGTTAATAGATTTACCCGTAAGTATAAACGAAATTTAACGTTCAACCTAATCATTAGGTAATTTTTTGGCGCAAAGAGCTTGTAGGGTGTCTCTTATTGCATTTTTTTCGTTAAAGAGCAGTAAAAATGGTAGGATGTTTCATGATAAATTATAAAATAGTTCTGAAATAAAACGCAGATTCAAGAATGGGAAATATCGATTAACCACAAGTAATTTTTTTGTTCAGCTTAAGATGACCCACACATGCGATTAACATGCCATGTTACCGCTTGAAAAGATGTAGAATTAAAACAAACAAAAATGACTACGAGAAAATAACTTAATTTACGAAAATGAAAGCTACTCTTAATTTATCATTACGAACATCAATAAAACATGACGGTTAAACTGGAAATTGTGTTCTGTACATACAGGTATAAAAATGTCCCTAAAAAGGCCATGCTACATGCTTTACAATATCAACGGGTTCCAGAATAGGAGTCTAAGATATTTGGAGTCTATAAATGACGACAGCTTTATTATTTGTCTGTATTTGATGTGATGAGCCGATTGTTGATAAAGACTTATTGAGGGCTTCAAAATGAAGGGACGAATGAGAACTCATCAATTGAGGCTAAAATCGGTGCAACTGGAAATGTAAAGTAGTCAAGAATTTACCGACCTACGAGTGCTATCAATTTTCCCGCACAAGAGAAAGGCAGAGAGGTTACAAATTAAAATTAGAGTTCTAGGAAAATGACCTTAATTACGAAAATGAAGACTTCTTAATATACCATTGGGAACATCAATTATGATAATTGCCAAACTGGAAATAATGATCTTTATTTACAAGAATGAAAATGTCCCTAAAATGGCTGAGCTATATATATATAGACTAAATTATTGCGCATGTTTAACATTACGATTAGAACATTCTTTTTCTTTATCTATATTGTTTTTACAGTATGACTGTACGAACTATAGGTGAAAATCTCGTTAAAGGTCCAGATACTGTGCTGTGGAGTAACCGTGGCTCTTGTGAGTCAGTTATTATAATGGATTGGCAATCTGGAGATGTAAGCTTAGCGCCTGAACAACAGCCAGCTCTTCCTTCACTTCACCCTCTTCGAATTCTCTTGGACGCGCTGACAAAGGTTTTTGTGATTATTTGTCATTATTTGCACTTTTAAATCTCTTAAGACGCATGTCTTGTCATATGTTGTAGTTCATTAAGTGGAACTTGAAGAGTTGGACAACTTAGTATTTGTAGCACATTTTGAAACGTGTTAGCTTTTCTTAAAATGTCTGTGTTAGTGATAATATATTTTTTAGTTAAGTCTTCTAAAACATTGTTATATCGACAGGAATATCTAATCATTTGCCGATATTCGCCGACGTGGTGACAGGAATAAGTCAACGGTTTGTACATTTAAGCCAATGGATATATATATGGAATAAGGGAGTCACTATTTACTGACATAATCAGGAAGATATAGTCTTATACTCGCATGTGCAGAAAACATGCAATTTACGCTTTAATGATAATTTACCGACATTTCAATGGTTTAGCTATAGGAAGCAGTATTATATCTCTCCTGGCTGATGCATAAATTTAATATATTCAGCAAATGACCGTAAAAGATATAATTTACTATTGCACAAACGTCATGTGGATGCTCTACTGTTATTTATTTATTGCGGAAGGGTGGCTCAGTGGTTAGAGCACATGATTACCAAGCAGATGAATTCAGATTTGAGCCCTGTCCGTGACAAATTCTAGACAGTACATAGTGAATTCTCAATTACAACTAAACTGATATACTGGATAAATTGCCTTTTATATATGGCACAATTCATTGTTTATACTGACTGATTATATACTTAATGGGACAGGTGTTTTTATGAAGATCGCACTCTTGATTTAAATTATTATTATTACCGCCTGCGCATCGAATGTTCGTTTAGTTATATAAATCCTAACAATTCGACTCAGGAAGATGCGTTCTGAAGACAAGGTCGATGAAGTGTTGAATTCTGATGATAATTTCGCTAATGCACAAACTGTCCTGAGTGGTTCATTTAATGAATGTTAAACCACACACGATTCATGCTATTGGAGATATAAACAAAATTTATACCTAAGTTTGCCACTTAGAGACGACCAATCATTCTCAACATTTTTGCGTTGGTTAAATAGAACTGTGAAGACAAATTTTAATAAGATAAGGGCCAGTATCGAATTCAAAACTTTATAGTTTACAAATTTGCAGGAATTGCGTTAGATCAGCAGCACCAACTGTCATCTACTCAATCATTAAGGCAAGTAACACACTGTGCGGACACCCAAGTGTGGAAGGAACCGTTTTCTACGCTTTAACATTGGATTTATATATGCGCTAAACGACACATGCTTTGTATGTCTGTTGACCAATCCGAATTCTGTTCAAAGGTGGCGTGGCTTTATGGTCGTGAATTTGTATATTTATATATATATATATATATTAAAAAAAAAATCTGAACAATTGTGTCTATATAGTTCATCGAGATCATTATTATATTAGCAGAAACCGCTGTCAATTGTCACTGTAATTTATTGGTATACGCCTTGCACCGGCAAGAACACTAGCAATTTCAAATCATATTAAACGGGCCACACAGCCAGTTTTGAAAGTGGCACCGCTCTAACCAAACTAATGTCGAGGAAACAGTTATTCACATACGATGCTCTTTATTAAAATAAATAACTTATCCGAAAATTAAAATATTATAGTGTAGAAAAGAAAATTCATCCAGTAGACCGGTTTCGTCCTTATTGGGAACTTATCACTGCTTAGCCAGAATTTTCCGCGGACAGGGTTCGAACCTGGGCACGTCTGCTTTGGAATCTGGTGATCTAACCTCTGAGCCACCCTGTCGCACACTACACACAATTTTCACTTATGTACTAACACTACACTTAATAATAATAATGATGGTGATGATGATTAACCGTATTTTATATAGAGAGTTTGAATCTATCACCCATGAAAAATTTGACGAAAGGGAAAATTCATAGAAAAACAATTGTAAATACAAAAGCCAAAAAAGCAATGGGCAAACGTGAATGTTTTGACAAATTAAAAATTTGATTTTATGTTTTTTTAGTGGGATGCTGGGAAAACACTAAAAAAACCACCTAACTTTCTCGTTGGTGGAATGAAGGAGTTCCTGCGACGCTATGATGTGCTAACAACTGCGCCTAATTATCGGCACACACCCAAAAGCACTGGTGAAGATGTTAAATCGGACCGAAACGATGTTAATAAAGGTACGCTCCTTTTGGTTAGTTCTAGTTAAATGTCCGATAGTTGACGTCCAAATGAAATAAAGAAAAAAGACTTTAGAAACATCTTTATTTCCTGAAATTCAATTTGTTGACTGTCACTTAGTGTATGCAGAATGGACAAGTAAACAGAGCACAAAATGCAAATTTTCCCACAACGGGAAACTCGACACTTAGTGAAGATTCGCTCCAAAGTAAACTGTAGAAGATTCTAACAAATTATTTTATGATCATAAACTGATTAGTGGATTATTTGGTGACTTAAATTGATATAAAACTTAAAGTTCACATCTTATTTATTACTGAGAGAGAGAAATCTTTAGATCCAATACAAAACACAGCAAAACCTGTCGGGATTATTACTAGAAAAAAAGCTTTTAAGTTATAAATTGAACATTTATTAAAACAAGTAAATTGTTATATAAATGATAATTTATTTAAACCAAGTCTGTGATCTGGATGTAAACCACAATCCTATTATATATGTTCATTTATCAGTATAAACTAAGCATTGTATAATGTAGAAAGGCAATTCATCCAGTAGACCGGTTTCGTTCTTATTGGGGGTCTCTTCAGGTTATGTCAAGTATTTGCCGCGATCAGGGCTCGAACCTAAGCACGTCTGCTTCAGAGTCCATGACATAATTATTACTCATATTAAAATAACGTCTACTTGTTAGTCTGTCCTTCAAGTGGAGCCTATACAGCATACCATTAGACCAAAAGTTCCAATTAGCCACCTCAATATCTAATTATAGAACAGATACCACGCTACGTGGGGAATTGCCGTTGAATTGAACATTATATATTTAAGCGATCATTGATTGCGATCTTCATATACACACCAATCAAATTATATATATATATATATATATATATATATATATATATATATATATATATTCATTTATCATTTTAAATTAAGTAGATTATACTTATTGGGAACCAAATATTGTGCGATTGATTATATACAGTTGGTTAATGTTTTTTTCTTAATTTTGCTGACTCGATTTAAGGCTTTTATTCTACAAACCGTGCAATCAATGATTGCTTTGAATAAAAAATTCGTTTACAATGTTTAATCCAATAAGGATTGTTTTTATTACCTCGATTTAAAGTTTTGAAACCTTAATAAAGAGATTTTTCAAATTGTTTTGTAGCCTTATTTTTTTAAATTTAGTTATTTTAATAATATTAAAATTTCCTGCCAATTTCTACTTAAATAAATCCTAATTAAACAATTAATAACTTTTCACTTCTTTCCATGTAGAACTTTTATTTAAAACATTCTTTTATTATAAGTTATTAAATTAAATTATATTAATTTGTGACAAATTTTTAAAGATATAAATTTGATAGTTCCCTATTCCTGTGCAAAAGGAAATAGAAATTTTATCAGATACATGTTTTGTTTCTTTCTCATATTCTTCTTAAGTATCTACAAATGAATATCTCTTTATATATAAATTGAAAGTCAAAATAAAATAGAAAAATGTAAACACGAAGAGAGTGTGCAATAGGGGTACAACCAATCAGTTGCGTGCATCGCCTCCAGTTCAAGCTCAATGTCTGAACATGCTTCTGCTTACACAAATCCGGCTGCAATTTTTTATCCATAAAGCTTCGTATGTGGCTAATTCCTGTATGTTATTGTAATTATTAATTATATGCATTTGAGGTTTCAACGATATGTTACGCAATTGGTGACATGTATTCACCATTTGATTTAAAACAGGCGTTTAAGTTGCAATGTTCTCTCATTCGGTTAATTAACCGTCTGGTCTACCGGCCTACGTAAGTTGATCGACAACTTGCTCATGTTTATTGGTAAATAATATTTGATTTCGACATTAACGGCTGTTTCTCTTTATTGCTAGTAACGGCAAGTGTGTTACCTTAAATACCACTCGAAGTTTAGCTACATTAAATGTGCGTATTAATGCCGCTTCAACTTTCTCTTCTGTTATTCGGGAAACTGAATCCATTTTAAATGGGATATTCAGATAGACCGCTTTCTATTCTGCTCCGAAATACGTATGTTTCTCTTTACTACCCCCTTTAATAATTAATTCAATTAATTATCTAGGCTAGCCATTAGTCATTAAATCGTTAATTGCTTTATTATATTCGTTGTCTTTTGAATCTGGACTAACAAAGCTGTCAATTCTTTAAAAAATAGTGAGGAACGTACAATTGTATGCGTATGGCCCAAAGTTCTTGCAGACGAATATAATTAAGCAGTTTATGAAGCTTTTAGCGTGAGTGGTCAATAACTATGAATAAATAAAATTGTGTACATATAGTCCAAAATTACGACAGACAAACAGAATTAACCGGTTGCTAAGGCAAATTGCGCCAGTAAGCACGAAACGAATGTGCATGAGATCATACTTTCCGTTCATGCTGTCTTTGGTTTATCCTTCTGGTCACAACTAAAATAATTTGCTACTAGGTTCGCAACACCTAATACATACTTGCATACATATTAGTTTTTCGCAACAAACAGTATTTAACTGTTATATATTGAATTTAATGATGTCACGCTTACCGCGAAATGTGATAACTGATAGCGATCAGGACCAGAGTGTCTGGATTTTCTGGAGTAACAGGTTTTCAGAAATAGTTGTAATTCTCAATTTCGGTAAACTATTGCATACATTTATATCCATCATTTTAGTGCCATGTACCTTTTCGGGACTATAATGTTAGTATCGGTTACTGACACAATAGCCATAGTGTTAGTATCCTTTACAGTCTCGGTATATATATTTATTAAATAGAGTGAGTTAGCGTTGAAGTCGCATTTTAGAGACTTTATATAATGTTAGCTTCACTACTTCATGTTTGCACATTCCTCTAGGGGATTGTGTCGTCCTATTATCCTACATTCCTCACCCAAATATATTGTGGTTAAAGGGCGTAATACCGGCTCCTACTGATGAGTCGCCAGTAAGCACGAAACAAATGTGCATGAGATTATACTTTTCGTTCATGCTGCCTTTGGTTTATCGTTCTGGTCACAACTGAACTAATTTTTTACTAGGTTCGCAACACCTAATACATACTTGCATATATATTAGCTCTTCGCAACTAACAGTATTTAATTGCGTCAGTGGCCTGATGTTCGGCCCTAATAATGAATTATCTTAGTAAATAAAACAAGACATAATTGAAGAAGTTCTACCTCTAATAACCACTCGGGGAATTAAAATTCAATACACATAATATCACATACACTTGTATACCTATAGTCCAAAGTTCCATTAGACGAACATAATTAAATAGTTTATTAGACTTATAGCTTAGGAGGCCTAATGTAAGCCATAAACTATGAATTCGCTCTGGATTTCAAAAGCAAACACAATTTAACTGTTTATAGCACTGTTCACCACTCGGGCAACCACAATTCAATATGAATAACAGAACATAAAATTCTATACATATAGTGCAAAGTTCCAACACACGAACATAATTAAGCGCATAAACAGGCAATCCATGCGATAGGTATCAGCAATACTAAACTCTGATTTATCAAGATATTGTGTTGTCTGCATTATTACACTATTCACAGTAATCCTCAATTTTGTTAGCAAGTTGTAATTTATAACCCCTTGTGGAAGTTCAATTTATTACTGGTGATGTTTTCTCTGTCGTTTCAGTGCGAATGTCGCTTATTTCCATTAGTCATTTCTGTGTGATCCAAATGCAACCTACTGCTGTTTTACTCACAGTGTCACCTCTTGACTTGATTCAACAGCTTCCATAAATGATTTCATCGTTCTGTTACAGATGCATGTCGATGTGCTTCCAGAACTAACCTAGTTAATTGTACGCCTGATCAGCATTCAACGACTTGTTAGATCGGATCTACTAAGCTTTCTATGCGTACATACGGTTACGTGTTCTCTTGTTATCATAAATGGCTCATGTCTTCATCCTTGTTAACAATAATTCCGTTTTTGCATAAGATTTGATGCAACCATTGTGTTTAGATTAGTTCATTTTCTATCTTGATTTGGAAGTTTACTCAGGCTAAGAGGCTGTCTTTAAAAGCGTTCTTATAATTGGTATTTTAATACTATCGACGTTTTTCTACTCGTTTTCAAGTCCGCTAAAGCCATCACTGTACGATCCTCCTTCACTCAGTCAGATTTTATATATTTCGACTGGGTTAAATTTTCCTACGAAATCCATCGTCATTGCCTCTATTAACTTGCGAGGATAACCATTAGTACTGAATATTTCTCCAAGTCTGCTAAATTTCTAATTTGTATGTTTTTATTTGTTAATCTAAAGTTTTTAATTATCAGTGTTTTTAAGATAACTATATTCAGTCGATACGAAATTAAAAATGAAACCAAAGTCAGTATTCATCCGATAAACGTATCTGTCTACTTTTTTCTCATTTCTAATTAGTTTCGTATTCTAAAAAAGCATAATTTCTCCAATGACTTCTTTCCAATAGTAAATTGTACTTCGCTATGTAGTAATATAATTTATTTGTGATCTATCGACTTAAACTATCATGCTCATTGCATCGTTTCATACGATTAGTACATAACCATTAGTCTGATGCATGCAAATGGTTACCTTTCGTTTAGCGAATTTAGTCTCATTTACGTGTATGGAATTATATTTGGCTGAATATCGAGCTGAAAGTCGCGACGTACGCCTGCCTAGTCAAACTGAAGTAGCTATTTTTAGACTAGCCTGTCATATTTTTTAGGTTTTGTTTGTTTCGTGTGATAAGCTGTGAACTGATGAAAGTACCAACTGTCTCAATTGTTCAACAGTGGTCTACTTTAATGTTATATGAAATTTATTTCATTTAAGTTTTAAACTAAAGTATTTATCTAACTTGTGTCTTTGTTTTACCTTACAGTGCTTTATCCAGACATTAAAGCTCGAGAAGTCGAGCGATTAGCTATCGCCGCAGCAGCGGCACAGGCTCAAGAACGCGAAAAGCAAGAACTTGAATTAAAATTGAGAAAAGATCGTGAAAGACTGGAAAAGGAGCACGAATTGGAGGTGAAGTTCTAATTATTTTTTAAATAGAAACGTTATGGATCAATAATTTCTTTAACATATATATTGAGTTTTTCTCAGATTCAAAAGCTGTAGAAGCTTGGCCGCATGACTCCCGGTAGTCTTTCGGTTGATGTCCCAATCAACCAGCGGATAGTATCAGAATGTTGTTAGCCATGGGTAAATCTGTCAAGGTTACTTGATCTGCGCATCTATTACCTTAGGCAGCAATAAACCAACATTTAAGAACAAATGCTTCACATCCGCCTAACCATGAAGATTTGTTGTTGTTACGTGGGTGGGTGACAAAAGACCTATAAGGATGAATGCTTAATGTTGTTCCTTCTCCTTGATGATTTGCCACACAAGGCTTACGACTACCAGTTG
Organism: Eudiplozoon nipponicum; assembly: GCA_029291075.1. Lineage (NCBI taxonomy): Eukaryota > Metazoa > Platyhelminthes > Monogenea > Mazocraeidea > Diplozoidae > Eudiplozoon > Eudiplozoon nipponicum. The sequence goes on from JAQBSW010008870.1 coordinate 12,164, forward strand.
TCCGGACAATCTGGTTTCGAGGCGCCAAAAGCCATTGTTTCCTTCAACATCCGAAACTTAAACTCCGCGTCCCGTACGCTTGCCATCGTTGTGGCATTTTCCCCAAAAGCTGTGCAGTGACACTGAACTTGAGACTCTGCATAATATAGAAATGATTTATCTTGATTTTAACGAGTTTAATTTTACCGTTGTCAATATATCTAATAAGGTCCTACTGGTCGTCAGGTTGGAAATGTCCATGTATTCGTTCCATGTTTTGCATGTTGTTCGACGACTGGTTAAATTCAATAGGATTGGTATTTATTTGAAGCTCGCAAAATTGATTTAAATAATTTTTACAATCACACGCGCATTTTTATTGATCGTTTAATTGTAGTCCATGTATTTAGGCCCGTTTTTAACTATTAACAACTTTATTTAAAGTAAATTTGCGCACGAGAGAAACACCAATCCAATTCGTTTAACTAATAGTACAACATTGAAAATCATCCAGAATCGTCCCCGGCGCACGGAGACAAACTGACTAACGCGGATCAAACTTCCATTCGTATATGAGAGAAGCACACACAGATGCGCGGCTATCACTTCTAGTAGTCTTTGCACGTAACTAGTAATATCTTTTACACCATTTCTATGCAGTAATAAGGATTAACTTTTTCCATCATTTGCCATACGTATATGCATTATACATTTTATCAATCATTGCTTGCGCGAGTGATGATAGCAATTATTTAAATGGTTTCGGAAACTTTCCGCTACTAAATGAAGTGTTGGCAACTAAGTTGTACCTTATGTATATCATGTAGTATCGATTCTAAATTTAGCAAATTAGAAATTCTGTATAGCCCTACTAAAAATATAGCTAATCTCTGGGCAAGGTCAAACCATTTGCCAGGCTTAACAGTTCTAAAGTCGCTGTTAGCGTCATTCATTTTTGGTCATAATTATGAATATCCTGGCTGATCTCCTCGACTTACAATAAGTCAGGCGACTGATGACACTGTCATCATTTTACTTAGTCAGGATTCTTAGTTTCATACTTGCTTTTAAGAAATTGGCTTTATTGTGTTTCTTGAAGACAGATTAGTCCTTATCAGCCGTACTAACAACGTTATTACGAACCTTGACGTTACAAGTTAGATACTACCCTTATTACAAGCTCATTCATTTTAGAACATATTATTCAAAAAGTCACGTGAATGTTGATTTAAAAAGCATTTGTTTTGAAAAAGTAAATAGTTTATCTACCACAGTTATTATATTATTTGCACTTTCATTTAGTTCTTCCGCGCAGTCTGAAATTTATTCATATACATTTAGAAAGGTGGATTTGATATTTTTTGATCATATTAGATTATCTTTGTCAAATAGTATGCAAAAGTGTTATACCTATACTTGCGCAATAAATTATGCGCAATAAAAGTTAATCTTGAATGATAAACTTGTTACTAGTGAATGCATAACCTAAAACGAACATTAATTGCGCGGGCGTTGATAAATGCTGTTTAAAACAAAGTTGCGATCTTGAAATCAAACCTTGATTTAAGTAAATGTATGCAGTTTTCTGAAGTTCCCTCTATTCGAGCCTTGTCCGCGGCAAATCCTGGATCGTACTTGACGAGTTCCCAATAATGTCGAAACCGGTTTACTGGATAAATTACCTTTGCTACGTGATGCAATGTTTGGTTTATACTGACAACATATCTTCAATCAAAATACTTCCATTATACGTCAGTTCAATATATATATATATATATATATATATATATATATATATATATATATAATTTTATGCATCTGAAATATACAGTGTCCAATTTGGTATCTTTCTTTCTTAGAGGCTCATTCAAGGCTATTTCTACACTCATTTTTGAATACTTTTATCAAGGATGCTTTAGATATATACAAAGAATTTTCAGGCGCATTAAGTACTTAAGATGAGCTTGAGGCCGTTGGTTTGAATAGATTAACCTGCTTTTGTAGTCCATGTATTTAGGCCCGTTTTTAACTATTCACAACTTTATTTAAAGTAAATTTGCGCACGAGAGAAACACCAATCCAATTCGTTTAACTAATAGTACAACATTGAAAATCATCCAGAATCGTCCCCGGCGCACGGAGACAAACTGACTAACGCGGATCAAACTGCCATTCGTATATGAGAGAAGCACACACAGATGCGCGGCTATCACTTCTAGTAGTCTTTGCACGTAACTAGTAATATCTAGGAAAACGTGGAAAATCGATTTGCACGTGGATCAAGCAGCAATACATATATTATGTCAGGAAAAGCTTAAATACATTTAGATTCAGTTTTTCCATTCAGTAGCGAGGCATAAATTTGACTTGCCCAGAAATTCCGCCCGTACAACAATTCTGTCGTGATCAAAATTGTTTTTATCAGATATTTAACTAATCATTGTTGATTATGAGGGTGGTGGTAAAAATTATTTAAAACTCCTATTGATTTTATAATTTTATTTAGTTTGAAATTGAATGCTTAAAAAGCACCGCATATGTTACTCTCTTTAGAGCACCAGATTTAGAAGCAGACGTGCGCAGGTACGAGCCCTGTTCGCAAACAAATCTGGTCAGTAAGGCGGCATGGTAACTCTGTGGTTAGAGCTCTAGATTTCGAAACAGACGTGCCCATATTCGGGCTCTGTCCCAGGCAAATTCTGGACATTTCGTTAAATAAGAAATCGGCCTATTGGATGAATAGCCTGTTCTAAACTATAGAATACTTAGTTTATTTTGACAAATGTATGTACATAAAGGTTCGAGTGTTTATATCAATATCGAACCTTGATTAAAGTATTTGTTATAATTTGATTTTCTTATTGTCTCAGAAACTGTCACGTGTTAGGCCAAATATTGCGAAAGAGAATGCGGACGCAAGTAATTATCCTATTCATTTTAAAGTTGATCCGGATTCTGTTGAAGAGGCGCGGGGGGATCTGGCTGGATTGGCGACAAACTTGCGAAGTGTAAAACCATCAGCACTTAGTGGAGCTGAAACTAGCTCTAGACCAATTCTTTCGCCAAGTGCTCCAACTATCTGCAATAACAGTTTGCCACTGGTTCCAAACGTAAGTCATAATTTAACGAAAAAATACACTGAATGAACTCGAGGATATCTTTAAACGTTTTTCAATTTAAGTAATTTTTTGTAATTCTTTAGCTTCCTTGGTTTGAAGAGCATGATCTGCTGATTATATGGGCATTTATAACGCTGCCCCATGCTTTAATATCTACGTCTGCAAACGAAGGCTCACCCCGACTTGTACTGCTTAAAATTGTTTCCAACATGGCAAAGGTTTATATATATATATATATATATATATATATACCGAGTCTGAAAAGTGTACCAACAATCTGGCTATTGTTTCAGTACTCGATACCAACATTATGATACCGAAAATGTAAATAGTACTGACACTATGGTTGCCGAGTCGGTACATGGTACCGACATAAAGGATTTCGGTATATGCTAAAGTTCACCAAAATTGAAAATTACAACTGGTTTTAAACGTAACACCAGCAAATCCAAACATTCTTATCTTTCTCTATATCAGTTATCACATTCCGCGGTAATCATGACATCGTTCAATTTAGTGAGCATGCGTTCAGTGTGCACTAGATTATATGTTCTGTTCAATGTGTCATTGATTTATCCTTCTGGTTAAATTTGAGATAATTGGATACTAGGTGTGCAATACCTAATAAACAACTCCATGCATATTAGTTCTCCGCTGCAAACAGTATCTAACTGTTATATATTTATTTGAATGATGTGATGATTACCACGGAATGTGATAACTGATATCGTTAAAGGCCAGAGTGGATGGATTTGCTTGGGTAACAGGTGTTCAGATATTGTTGTATTTCACAATTTTGGTGATCTTTAGCATACACTGAAATTCATTGTATTGGTATCAAGTACTGACTCGACAACCATGGTTTTGTTACCATTTGGGCTCGGTATATATATATATATATATATATATATATATATATATATATATATATATATATACATAATAAGTTGGCTTTGAAGTTGCAATGTCGAAGACTATGAAGTTAGCTTCACTACTGCAGGTTTACACATTCGTATAGGAGATTATACCGTCCTATTTTCCCACATTGCTAAATCCCATATATAGGGCGTGATGCCGACTCCTACTGATGAGTCGCAAGTTAACACGAAACGAATGTGCACGAGATTATACTTTCCGTTCATGCTGTCTTTGGTTTGTCCTTGTGGTGTTAATTGTACTAATTTGTTAATAGGCGCGCAACTTAAAGTATTTCAGTATGTTCTTGTTGATGGTCCGACGAAAGGAGAGCCTTAGTCTGTCGTGCCGATGGTGTTATTATACAGCTTAACGGAAATAAAGCGATAGAATTATGCATCATAGCAATATATTGCTAGACAGAACTGCATCAGCATAGTATACTCATGTTTCACTGCTATATAACCATTAAAATGATGGTTTGTACTAACTGTTATTTAGCACAAGTTTGATATTGTGACTGCAGTCATCTGACCTCCCATTGTTATCTTGCTGCTATGACAAACTTAAAAAGCGCTTTCACCCCACCTGTATGTCCCTACCAATCATGCTGGCACACTAACCATAATCAAAATGGTAAGGTGAATTATCTAGTAATGGTTATCTCCAGTCGATTTTACTTATGTACGTTGTTATTTGCCGTTTCCGTACGAGCAGTTGCCGGAAAAGCTTACGAGTAAGATGATTTATTGCATTACCTTCTCAGTGTAGGAGTACACTTCTCGCCGTCATGCTGTCAATAATCTTTGTCAATTTTTGATTAGTCTGGTCACAGTCTCAGACGCGAATTAAACCTATACTAAAAGAATGATTACGAACTTCAGCTAAACATCAATCCCATTTTATATATCCAGTCAAACAACACAACAGTACTACTGTCAGTCACACCTGCTGACGCATCTCGAACTTCCATGACCATCTTCAAAGTACTACAGTAAGCTGATTCGCGAGGATCAACCCGCAATGAATATATATGGAAAGCAAAATTAATTATGTGGATCTTACCTCTACTAGTCTCACATTGATTAGCGTCTGAAGCCTACTTTGGCGTGGACCGATCGTTGTTTCTGTTTTCCTATATATATATATATATATATATATATATATATATATATATATATATATATATATATATTTATGTCATTTCACACATTTAAAATTGTTTCTCTGTTTCTACTTGGGTTGACAGAAGTAGTAAACCTTCAGCGGGCGAAAATGCGTCCAGCTTTAGGTAAGTGAAAAGGAGTGCTTAAATGTTGATTTAAATTGCTCAGTGCCGTCCTTCTTGGATTTATTTTCGCCGTCGTTGTCTTTTGCGGGACAACTGATAACACTCGTAGGTCGGTAAAATCTTGAATCCTTTACATTTCCAGGTGCACCGATTTTTTACCTTGATTGATGGGTTTTCACTTGTCCCTTCATTTTGAAGCCCTCTCTCGGCTGCTTGTCTGAAAATGACGTTGAAACAAGATTTTCCACTCTAGTTCTAACGTGATTGCTATCAATTGTCCCGTACAAGAAAACGGTGGCGAAAAAAAGGAGTGCATTTGTTTCTTTTTCGTTTATAATTGTGTATTTTTTTCAGTTTAATTATCGTATTCTGGCTTGCTTTGCTGATTCTTTGTTCGCCTACGCTCTTTGAAATTGAGAAGCTTTCATGCTGGTCTCAGCAGTAATAGGCCCGAAGAATTTGATTCCAAATAAGTATTTCTTCATTATGGTCTTGAGTGAAATATTTAACATTTTGATGAACTTTATAGTTTGATACAGATTCTACTCTTTGAAACCTGAAATTTTCAAATATCCGGAAGTTAGAAACGGTAAAGTGAACATAAACGTCGGAGTTGTGTTTTGGTGATCTCCATATTCAATGAATTCGTTGCCTGCGTGCGTATTCGTACAGCAATCATACTCATCATCATGCACAAAATTAAAAAAGAAGTCATTGCTAACTAATGCTTCAGTGCCATATAAACATAAGAAATAAAACTTTAAAAAGTGTTAATATTAACAAAAATAATTTATACACACGCATTACTAAATGAGAGTAAGTTATTAGGGAAGGACGCAGTTCTTGTGAGTATATTTACCTAGATAACACATCATCATCATCATTTCCAGCCACACAAAAGTCAAGTGACTAATGTTTCACTGCCATATAACCATAAGGAGTGAAAAAAAAGTATATAAGTGAATTTAGATAAATTATTATTGAGATTTACGAAAGAGGGAGAGGGGTAGAGATAGAAGGAAAACCTTGCTACTATGAGTAAATTTATCAGGATAACTCACAGAAATGAGGCAAACTAAACCTCTCCACAACACCATTATGGCCAAGTTAGCATTCGGGCAAGGCGACATCAGCAACACAGCTTCCTTGCGGATTTCACCGTATCACGTCATAAACAAACCGAACCTCGCAGCTAACTTTGCCCTACTAAGAAAAGAAAGTTACGAAGATGATTCTACTATACATCTGCAACAAGATCGCCACTGAGCTCGATTCGCTGCCATATCGCTAAGGGTTTCTAACCAAGAACTGTGATGTGCACGAGGACCCCATCCCGGCAGACGAGTGGATCCTATACTACCCAATTTGGATGTAAGTGACTTTAATTGTTTCTGCCATGTCAAAATCTGCCCACCTTGTTCCTTACGCCAATTTAGTGCTGGATGAGAGAACAGAGCTCTATTGGGCAATCGGAATGAGGGCATACGAAAAACGTGACCCAACCAACGAAGTTGATGGAGCTTTATTTGCTTTTCTAAAGACGAGCACTTATTGTCAGATCCAAAAATACGTCTACGGATGTCAACGTTAGTTATTCGTTGTTGGTAACCAACATGTGCTATACTTCTCAAACAACGATGATCGAATGCCTGTAATCGTATAAAATCATCAACTCTAAGAGGCCAAGTTTCACTAGCGTATAGTAAGACTGCGCGTACAGATGCATTGTAAACACGACCTTTAAAGCAAAGTGAAATATTCGCGTTTCTCCATAAATGACGAAGGTTCGAGAAAGCTACTCTAGCTTTCGCGATCCGTATTCTCACCTCGTCGGACATATTGCCTACGTTATTGATAGAGCTCCCAAGATATGTAAACCTGTCGACTATGTCAAGATCTTCATTCTGCAGTCGCAACGTTGGAGTGAGTGGTGGGTGATCCTTTAACAGTATCTTACATTTAGAGGGTGCTAATTTCATACCGAAAGACGGAACAACGTTTGCTTATCTATTTAAGGTGGTCTGGGCAGCATGCTGATTGTCGAATAATAGTACGATATCGTCCGCATAGTCAAGATCAACTAGTTTATCTCCCGGGAGAACTTCAACTCCAGCGTCCTGAATGTGTGAGAGAGTGTTGTTCTTAATAGCATCGATTACATAATTAAACAAAAATGGGAAAGTGGACAACCTTGACGAACACCACTGCTGGTTGTAAAGTTATGCGTTAATTCGTTGTAAACCTTAACGCAACCAGAAGTATTTGTGTAGAGAGCTCGTATAATATTAACAAATTTAGTGGGCACACCGCTTTTGGACAAGATATTGAATAAAACATTGCGATCCACCGAATCAAATGCACCCTTGAAGTCTAGAAAGACGGCTATTGTGGGACGGTGATATAAATGTCTCTGTTCGAGAACTTGTCTTAACGTAAAAATATTATCTATACAACCTCGTCCTGCGCGGAATCCGGCCCGTACTTCTCTTGTTTGTGATTAACGTGAAGCGCTAAGACGACGTAGGATAATCGAAGCAAATAACCTTGATACGACCGAAGTCAAACTTATACCACGATGGTTATCGCACGAATTACGATTGCCTTTTTGAAGATGGGAATGATGGTCGACTCATTCCAGTCAAGTGGTACGGTTTTCTTATTCCATATTGTATGAACAAGTTTTGTCAACGCTCCTGAAATTATATCGCCACCATCCATAAACAATCCCGGAAGCAGATCATCGGGGCCGGCGGCTTTGCGGCGCTTAAGAGATAGGATTGCATCGCGTACTTCTAACTCGGATGGTTCTTCGGGACTAACATTCCACACTGTTGATGCAGACATGCTTTCGGGAAGCGGAACTGACGCGGGTGGCCAAGAAAATTGATCTCTGAAGTGTTCAGCCCACCTGTCAAGACGACTTATTTTATCGGTTATTAATTCCTTGTTAATATCATTTATAGTTTCGCTAACTTTTAACTTTCTCGGACCTGTTGTGCGTATAAGTTGGAACAAACAGCGACTGTTACCTGACGCGAAAGCTACTTCCATTTCTTTAGCCTTTCTGATCCAAATGTTTTCGAGATCGCCTTTTAGACTGCGCTTAAGTTAGCGTCTTATATTTCGACGGGTATCATTATGAGTCAAGCCAGGTGGAATTCGTCGCCTTATTTCGAGTATCTCCATAGATTTTACAGAGAGTCAGTGATTATTTCTACGGGGGCCTGCTATGCCACATACAGTAGTACCTGCATTGTGCATAGTGGAACTTATCTTGGACCAAAGTATATTCGGATTTTCGCTATTCAGACCAGTTAGATTAGCCTTAAGAATATTTTCATAGTTTTGTCGGATGGACGGTTCGAGTTTGCCTACATCAATTTGGGGTTTATTCTTAATTATTTTCCCGGAAAATTTTAGAGCAAATCTACAATGGATAAGTGCATGGTCCGAGTCGACATAAGTGTTCCAAAAAGAGCGACAATCCTGGATGCAACCACGCCATCTATAAATAATTGCTACATGATCTATTTGAGTCCACCGTTGTCCGGGTGCTGGAGGACGCCATGTAGCATAACGTTTAACTCTACGTCTGAAATTTGTTCTACTTAAATATAGTCTATGTTCAGCGCAGCTATCCAAAAGCCGTTCGCCATTATCATTGCGAGTCGAGCTTAGTGTATCTTCCACCTAAATGAAATTCTGTGTTGCTTAAGCGACCAACTTGAGCATTCATGTCACCCATAACCAGGAATATATCCGAACTTCGTTCTTTACTTAGTAAGGAGCTTAATTCGAAGTAAAAAGCGTCCTTGCTTTCTTCTGTGCTGTAATCGGTAGGAGCATATGCAGATACAACGAAGAGGCAACGATGATAACGGTTTTTTGCTTTGATTTTAGTAGATGTATTTAAACGTGCCGCAGACAATCGACTTATTTAAAGAGATCCATTCAATTAAGCAAGCTTCAGCACGCGCGCTAAGGGCAATACCAACGCCCCATTTACCGGCTTGAGAGAACTCTGTGGAACTAAATGTTCAAATCCAATAACGCGTAGATAGAGATGGTTCAACCAGTTCTGTAATACACGTAGGATCCTGTATTCTGGTTTCAGATACGCCACATATGTCGATTTCTAATTTATCCAACGTACGAGCAAGAGATTCTTGCTGTCCAAGTTGTTTTAATGTTCGCACATTAAATGCGCCTACGTTAAAACCTAACTTAGATTTAATGCATGATCGTCTACAAGAACCATTTTCGATATTTGGCAACCTAGTATTGGGATCAGTGTTATGATCGAAATCAACCATATTTATAGTATCTAAAAGAGAGTTATTGTAAGATTGAGAAGAGGAAGGAGAAGGAAAGGACGCAGAATCGAATATAGAGTTGGAGTTGCCTGCAGTAGCCTGTTTTCGCTTATCCACCCTGCACGGCTCAGCAGATAAGGCGACCCTTTTTATACTGCACGACGGCCGATGCAGTATGTAGTTATTTTAAGTTGTACTTTTCATGGTTATATGTGGACTGTAAAAGAACACTAGGTCGCCCATTCCTAGTGATGGTTTTTATTCTGAGTTTTCCTTCTCTTAGATAGTCTGCCAACCAAAGCTGATGAGCACTATCTGCCCAGATGCCAGTGGCCAGAGTTTCCTTCAGCAGCCGAAACTTGCCCCTCACGTCTGGAACGCTTGCTTTCATTTCGTCACTACACATTTAACAAAAAGTTACAGTGCAGTTAGACCAAACTCGAGGCTTCACATGAAACGGGATGATGGCTGTCCCTTTAAGGTCCGGCAAGGTTCATGTTACCAATCCCGGGTGGACTAGCTTGAGCCCGCCGGTCGTCAAGCTGGAATTTCTATGGCTACGGGCTAGATAACACACAGAATTGAGGCAAATTAAACCTGTACACAGCAACATTACTGAAAAGTCAGCTGAAATGTAAGGCAAAATTGGCAATCTAGTTTCCTTGTGGTATCTGTGTACAACGTCGTACATGTCTACATACATACATATTTTTATGTATAACATAAGCAGTTCCTCGTTTTATTCATTTGTAAATTTAGCGTTATTTTGTAAGACAGAGTAATTTTTGTATAATCACGGATTGTCTTTTGTTCATAACGACAATTTAATCTCAAGTGAATTGTATTTTCATCAAGATTTCAGTGATTAATTCCAAACGCAATGTAGTCAATTTTACTCGTGGTGTTTAATAGCATAAAATCAAATATTTGTTCATGTCGGATCATAAACGATTGTGTACGGAATAATACTGCTATTGTCTATTATTTAATCAAAATCATTTTTAGAGACGAAATTATTTGAAAGACAATCTTATTTAGAAAAATAAATGATTATCAATGGAGAAACTGACAAATTGGTATAATTTAGAACAGTGAAAATAAAGCTTAACTAATGTTAGTAGCATCAGGAAACTAAGACGGTATGCTATCAGTCAAGTTTTCTGCAAAAATCAACATATGAAAACGATACTCGGTTTCACAACGAAATGAATTGAAACTTAGTTCATCATATCTTTCTCTGATAGTTTTCTTTGGAAATAATAATCATATATTTCGAGACCAATATGGAAGAAAACCTTCATGGTTACGAATAAATGCGTCCTATTATCTCATCAAATGTGCCTGTAAACAAATTTCCCAAAGTATACAATGGAAATTTTAACATATTTATACAGTATAATGCCGCGAATTCATTATGCACGTCAATATAAACTAAAATTTTCATAAGATAAAAAAATGCAATTCGTCAAGTAGGTGAATTTCGTCCTTATTGGACACTCATCAATAAATATTCGGAGTTGAGTTGGAAGGAGCTCAAACCGGGACGCATTTGCTTTAATCTTTCGACCGTTAGCTACACCATCAAAGCCTCGCAGTATATATATATTGCTAATGAACAACTACTCAGAGCGATTTATTGGTGTCAACATCAGACCACGACAGATTCGCACTAGAGAGGATACCGTTAAGCAGGTTTTCCTAAACTACCATTTAGAGGCGACGTACTAACCTCAATAATTGCACGGCGGCTGAATAAAATAACTAAAGACAATTTTCCCAGTGTTAATGTTAATATCACATTTAGTACACAGAATCATGAGGTTGGATGCCAAAGATCAATTGCCGATTCTCTGTAAATCATTCATAGTCTACAAATTCCTATGTATGTGCGATAGCACATATATCGGACGTACGAAGAAGCAATTGATAAGCAGAATCCAGCAACATTTGCCACAAAAATTGATTAACAATGGCTTGGCACCGTCAGGAAATTCAGCTATTTCTGATCATATATTGGAAACGGGGCACCCATTCAATTTGAACAATTTCTCAATTCTACATAAAGCAAAATCAGAAAAATTTTAATTTACTTATGAAGCCCTTTATATAAAACAACAAGCATCTGGCCTAAATATTCAAAAGTTTCATCAACATGACATTCTAATCGACTGGCCATGAATAACAAAATTCAACAACAATTTACTAGTATCCAGGCCAGACCGAACACGCCCTCAACTAGACTCAACAAACATTCAATCGGATTGGCAACAAACTGAAGAGGAAAAAACAGATGCACATACGGTGACAGAAATTTCTAAACAATATGAGCGTTCACCGCTGCAATCTCCACTTGCCCTGTTACCAAATGAAGAACGCAAATTTGCGCAACAAGGTGAAACGAAAAACTACACTCGGAAAAATAGCACTCGTACATGTAACAGAGAACAATGCGCACAGATGGTTAATTCTGAAGACATCAATATAATAATGACCAGATCTCAGACATCACTTTGCAATACAGCGAGAATGACCTTTACATGAAAACAGGCACACACACAAACAAAAACTTTTACACACTTACCAATAAGCCAAAACAAGAAATAGAAGTAAAAGCGAGTCAGATTTGTTGTCACCAGCGTAATCATTTGAAACCCCAGAATGTATATAAATGAAAGATTGTAAAGCGATGTTTAGTAATCTCGAAATAAATGGCCTTTATCCACTTTGTTATTAATGTGTTTTTTCTTCCTAATTAGAAATATACTGTGTAACATTTGAAGGCAATGGACATTTTATATATATATATATATATATATATATATATATATATATATATATATATATATATATATATATATATATATATATATATATTGAAAAGACAAGCAAAAAGGGAAATGCAGACTTGGAGGGTGTGAAATAAGGAAAAACAAATCAATCAAAAACATTTGTACACGTACCAATCAATATTGCGAACGGTTGGTTAACTTTCAGTTCATCAATACAATAATGATCAGATCTCAGATATCACTTTGCAACACAACAAGAGAGACATGTACTCGCAATTAGAAACAAAAACATACCTATAAACACTTACTAATCAGTCCAAACAAATAATAGCAGTTAAACCGAGTCAAACTAGTTGCTACCCTCATAATCAAATAGAAACCCAGAATTTACAAAAGTGAAAGATTGAAAAGTGATATTTAGTATTCGTCAAATTAATAGCTATTATCACAAACTGTGCACTATGTTATTAATGGTCTAACCAAAGCAGCGCCATAATGCTGATTTCTGTGAAAAATATTCTTGATTATACCTTTTGTTAATCGTTGTCCGAGTTATTGCCATTTATGTAATAAATTTTTACCAGCTTTAGTTAAAAAATACTTTTCTTAAAATTTTGAAAAGAAATCCTGCATCTCAGAATTCACTGACCGTAACTTCAAAAGAATCAACTGCAGGAAGAATCAGCCCGAAAGTAAGTTGAATAGGACTTCTTTATTAATATTTATATTGCCAGATTAGTTACTTGTTTTTATAGTTATACCAACAGAACAGCATTAATTATTGTTAGAAATTGTTCACTTGGCGTGATCAAAGGCTAAATACTTATAAAAGACCATTAATACCAACTTTTAGGACCTCTAGTGACTCTGGGCTTTAGTTCCAGATGTGTTAGCCCACCTGAAATTGGTATTGTTTTTTTCATTTATCCATCAGTCAAATTCAATGTCATATAGTAAAATGTATTGATAGTGCTCTCATAAGCTATTGACTTAGGCATTCAATTTTTAATATCAGCGCCTAGAAAACACTTAGTGTATATAAAATGGCATTTGTGTAAATTAAGCGTTAGCTTATTACCTAATTTTTGTTGTGACTAATACATGCTGAGTTCGTTGGAGATATTTCGGATTCCTTTCTCGTAAACTGTTGTCTCTCCTCTGTACATTTGTCTGTACGTTTGACAAACATGAGTTTTTCGAACGCACGAACCAGATTAAAAAACAATACTCGAGATATTGTAGAAAAGAGAAAAACTCTATCACAACATCGTCACCATTTTAGCCAAATTAACTTAATTCTTTTGAATAAAATATTTTACATTGTTTATGCCAGGTGTTTATGCTTTATGTGCATCAGAAATACGAAAGTAAATTTTCTATTCATTTGTAACAAATTTATTTATTTTACAGAGTTGTGAAGAGCACTTATATAAGTAACCATAAAAGACGGTTGATTATTCGTATTTTCTAATATCTACAGTGAAATTTATAGCGAAAACGAAAACAAAAAATGAAGTTAACAATAAACTTGAAGAAAGCTGACACTACCTTAGTTCTTGGGAATTTCTCTTGAAATCATCTGCTCTGCATCCCCGTTTGCACTTGTCGGTCTATGCGTATAATAGTGGAATTGTGCTAAATTTTATGTAATATGGCTCAACGCACTAAATCCTTTGTGCAGTAGACCGACTTTATTTTTTCAGTATGAATTTATGTATGATGGTATTGGTTTGCATATATTTATGTATGCATGTATTTGTGTGTATGATGGAACGTTTTTATGTAAGTTTATATTTATTTATGTATGTGTGTATGCATTTATTTATTTGTGTACGTTTGAACGTATGTAAATGTGTATGTGTATGCATGTATGCCTGTATATGTGTAAGTATTTATTTTTATAGGCAAAGTTAGCATTCGAGCAGGCTAACATCAGCATTTTAGCTTCCTTGTGGCTTTCATAAACATACCAAATCTCGTAGCTAAATTTGCCGTACTAAGAAAAGAAAGCTACGAAGATGATTCTACTAGACATCTGCAACACTGAGCTCGATTCGATGCCATATCACCAATGGTTTCTAACCAAGAACTATGATGCGCACGACGACCCCATCCTGACAGACGAGTTGGTCCTATTTGTGGCAATGGCCACCTTTAAGACAAATAATGAACAAAAAGTCTTATCTAGGGCAGACAGTATTTCAACAGAAATTTCTCGCAGAAGCGTCCGTATAAGAATGAAGCAGTCAGCCCAATGAGAAAAGCAGACTTAGAGCTGAAGTGAACATAAATTAATTAATGTGTAAATTTGTTTTATTAAATCGATGCTCGTTGTGCGAGAAAAATTCTATATATAATTGAGTAAAAATAAAGCATTTGTCGGACATTTAAAATGGCTTCTGATGGGTTGGAAACGTTGATTCAGGCATTGACTTCTCAAATGAATAATTTAACTGCAGAATTAGGCACAATTAAGGCTCGTCTAGACGATACGCTAATAATAAATACAGAAGACATCCAAGTACGTGGACCATCCAACATAGGTGGACACAACAATGGCGACCGCGCCGAAGAGGAATCAGGAGGAAATATGCCGGCGTTTTCAGCCGAATCAACGAATTATTTCAGACCGTCATCAGAGTTTAAGCCGATGTTGGCACCACTAGATGTGGAAAGGCCACAGTTGTGGTTCTAAAAATTTGAAGCATCAGTTCGAGCCAAAGAATTTACATTGGAAGCACCTATTGTGCGTGTAGCTGTGCAGGAATTAGTGGACCGGACAGTAGCAGTCCAATTGGAATTGCCGGTTGACCTCACGTATGAAGAATACAAAAGACGCGTGTTGGATCATTTCCGGGCCAGGCCTCAGGAAGTGTTCTTAGAATTATACAGCCTGAAGCCATTAATGGGTGAGATGCCCCTGGATGCCATGGTACGTATCAAGCGGTGGTTCTCGAAGCTTACCGAGTCTTTACCCGGCTTGCAACCACATGAGGCCATCATGTTCATGCTGCTGGATCCTACCAGATACGGTGAAATATCCAGCGCCCCAGGAGGCCTTGAAGAGAGACTTCAGGCTTTTCAAAGTTCGGCCATAATGACAAACAAAGTGGCAGCTGCATCTCCACGCATGGGTCCAGTTACGACATCTGAGCAGGAGCGACATACCGTATTGGAATTCTTCGCGGCATAATAAGCAGTTCCGCGACAGAAGGCAACAGCCAGTGGCCTGGAAGCAAAGTCAGTATATAAGGACTCCAGCTCCGACGAATACGACGTATAAGCGTCAGCAAAACCCATGTACTGCTCCTCGAGAACGGCCAGTGCAGTGGGGTAACAGGGTGCACAATCTCACAAATAAAGGTGGGAGAGAGCAGGGCACGAATATTAATCCTTTGGTGCCTCCGATGGGTAGATCGAATGAAGACCAGCAGATCAAACAAAAAAGTGGTCCGAACCAGATGGCCTTTGAAGAAAAGGAAGTGTGGGAAACATTGCCAAATGTAAGAATTTTCATTAAAGTTAAATTTTTAGAACTCTTCAACGGACAGCCAGTAATAATGCAATTGGATACTGGAGCTGATGTGTCGGTACTACCATTGACTTGGCCATTGAACAATGTAAAACCTACGAAAGCAAGTTTATGTCAGGCATCGGGCGCATCGATGGTGGCTGTGGGCGAGTGGGACACGAAGTTGTTAATAAATGAAAATGTCTATCATATGTCTTTTGTTGTTTCGAATACGCAAACGCCCTTATTGGGACTTGATTTCATTAGAAAATGGGTTAAGACGATAGACTGTCAAAATAAACGTGTATGCCTATCGCGGCCTGAGGGAATAAGTTCAATAAAGTCTATATGTACCCCTAAGATGCAGGAGGAGACCAGTTGTCTGCCTGGGTGGTGGAAGAATCTTCAAACCCGATATAACATTATATTCCAACTGCCTGATTGTAGCGAGCGTCCAGGGCCGACGGTCGACCAGTTTAAGCTATGGCTAGAACTAAATGACGGTTACGAACCACCAAAAGTATATGGTGCGCCTCCAAAGAAATTAGCTGCGGCGACTCGTGCAACCCAAGAAATGATAGAAGCCGGCGTTCTTGAACCGTCAACATCTGTTTTTCGTGCTCCGATGGTTTATGTTACGAAAAAGGATGGTTCGCTCCGACCAGCGGCTGATTTTAGGCAATTGAACTCAGTAACTAAACCGGACCCGTATCCCATGCCGGCTCTGCGTGATCTGTTCTTACAGCTAGCGGGAGGCAAATGGTTTGCCGTGCTTGATCTTAAACAGGGATTTTGGCAAATAGGTGTGCGGCCCGAAGACCGATGGAAGTTAGCGGTACAAGTACCCCAAGGTCATTTCCAATTCACCCGGGTACCATTTGGCCTTAAAAACGCTCCGAAAGTTTTCCAAAGAATGATGGACTCGTTCGTGTCTGACTTAACGTGTACAACAGCTTACGTAGACGATGTTATTATATGGGCCACTACTGAACACGAATTACGTGTGAGGCTGCAGAAGATGTTGGCCAAAGCTGTAGAATGGCGATTACATTTTAATCCAGAAAAGGTACAGATAGGTCAAGAAGTGCGGTTCTTGGGGCACTTAGTCTCAGCGGACGGATGCATGCCGTTAGATTCGAATGTACAACCTATCAGGGATTATCCGGTGCCTACTACTAGAAAACAATTGCGCCGGTTTATTGGTATGGTGAATTTCTATAGACCATACCTCGCAGGGATGGCGGTTACACAACAGCCCTTATCTCAGTTAACTAGTGCCAAGATACCATTTCGTTGGACGGAGGAGGCTCAACAAGCGTTTGTACTATGCAAGCAGAAATTAATAGATGCAACTATTTTGACTTTCCCGGTAGGTAATATGTCAATTGTTACAGACGCGTCAGATATTGGTATAGGAGCGGTGTTACAAGCTGACGGACGTCCTGCGCAATATATAAGTCGCACACTCACTAAGGCGGAACAGAACTATACAGTCACAGAAAAGGAATTACTTGCCGTACAATGGGCGCTGCGGAAGTTTAGATATTTTGTCATCGGGGGACACGTGGACGTCTTTACTGACCACAAAGCGCTAGTGCATTGGAGATCACTATGTATTGAGAAGAAACGTGTACATCGAGCCATTGAAGAACTAGAAGAGTATGATATATCAATTCATCATAGAGCAGGAATCGAGAATGCGGCGGCCGATGCGCTCAGCAGAATTTCCGCTGTGCGGGTTTCACCGCTTATAAAAGTCTCTGAAGAACAGGGTAGAGATGCTACATGTCAGGAAATAGTTAATCAATTAAAAAACGGCACCGGGGTATCTGCACCATATAAAACGTTGAGTCTACAGAACGGCCTGTTGGTGCGGAAAGAAGGACAAACAGTGCAATGGTTTGTGCCAGAATCTATAAGAACAGAATTAATGGCCTTTTGGCATGAAACGTTAGGACATCCCGGCGCTGGGCGGCTCATTGAGACATTGCAGTCACGATTGTATTGGCCTGGCATGTCCAAAGAAATTCGTAGCTATTGTCAACAGTGCACTACATGCCAACGTTGTAAACCACAAAAACGAGAAAAAGTCACGCCGATTGCTTTCAATGCCACGGCACGGAACGAGTTTCTGCATGTCGACCTGGTAGGTCCACTGCCGGTAGCTCGCGGCGGCGTGTCCTATGTGTTTTCCATGGTCGATAAGTTTACCCGATGGGTCGAGTTTGTACCACTGAAGAAGATCACAACAGAAAAGATTATAACGTGCTTAGAAGAGCGATGGCTCAGTCGATTCGGTGCACCACAAGTTATAGTTACCGATCAAGGCGCACAGTTTGAGTCGAAAGAATTTAATCAGTGGTGCAAAGACCTTGACATAAAGCATTCCCGCACAGCCACTTATCACCCGCAAACCAATGCGACAGCTGAGCGCGCACATAGGACGATGAAAGAGGTACTGCGATGCTGGTGCCACGAGAGCCCGGGAACGTGGAGAGACAAATTACATTTGGTCGAGCGGGCCATGCGCTTTACTGTCTCAACAGCTACAGGATTCGCTCCAACGACCATGGTCTATGGAGGACACATAAGACTTCCAGGTGAACCGGTAATCCAAGGATCCCATAAGCGCTGCACCATAGCGGATATTCAGGAACGACTAAAACAGTTAACTGAATATGTAGGCGCCACACAGCGACAAGGCTATGCAAGGCAACCGACACGCACTCGCCTAAAGGTCGGCGACTATGTAATGGTAGCGAAGGTCGAGCCCATGGCACTGCAGGCTGTTAATGATGGGCCGTATCGCGTGGAGAGGGTGGACGCAGAGCACAATACTGTTTTTGTTAGCCTGCCCGATGGACCACGAGCTGTGGCACTGGATCGTTTAAGCAGAGTGCGAAAGCCGATTCCTGAGGGGGGGAAGATGTGGCAATGGCCACCTTTAAGACAAATAATGAACAAAAGGTCTTATCTAGGGCAGACAGTATTTCAACAGAAATTCCTCGCAGAAGCGTCCGTATAAGAATGAAGCAGTCAGCCCAATGAGAAAAGCAGACTTCGAGCTGAAGTGAACATAAATTAATTAATGTGTAAATTTGTTTTATTAAATCGATGCTCGTTGTGCGAGCAAAATTCTATATATAATTGAGTAAAAATAAAGCATTTGTCGGTACATTTAAAATGGCTTCTGATGGGTTGGAAACGTTGATTCAGGCATTGACTTCTCAAATGAATAATTTAACTGCAGAATTAGGCACAATTAAGGCTCGTCTAGACGATACGCTAATAATAAATACAGAAGACATCCAAGTACGTGGACCATCCAACATAGGTGGACATAACAATGGCGACCGCGCCGAAGAGGAATCAGGAGGAAATATGCCGGCGTTTTCAGCCGAATCGACGAGTTATTTCAGACCGTCATCAGAGTTTAAGCCGATGCTGGCACCACTAGATGTGGAAAGGCCACAGTTGTGGTTCGAAAAATTTGAAGCATCAGTTCGAGCCCAAGAATTTACATTGGAAGCACCTATTGTGCGTGTAGCTGTCCAGGAATTAGTGGACCGGACAGTAGCAGTCCAATTGGAATTGCCGGTTGACCTCACGTATGAAGAATACAAAAGACGCGTGTTGGATCA
>JAQBSW010008871.1:0-31718 GCA_029291075.1 Eudiplozoon nipponicum
AACATAGGTGGACAAAACAATGGCGACCGCGCCGAAGAGGAATCAGGAGGAAATATGCCGGCGTTTTCAGCCGAATCGACGAGTTATTTCAGACCGTCATCAGAGTTTAAGCCGATGTTGGCACCACTAGATGTGGAAAGGCCACAGTTGTGGTTCGAAAAATTTGAAGCATCAGTTCGAGCCCAAGAATTTACATTGGAAGCACCTATTGTGCGTGTAGCTGTCCAGGAATTAGTGGACCGGACAGTAGCAGTCCAATTGGAATTGCCGGTTGACCTCACGTATGAAGAATACAAAAGACGCGTGTTGGATCATTTCCGGGCTAGGCCTCAGGAAGTGTTCTTAGAATTATACAGCCTGAAACTATTAATGGGTCGGATGCCCATGGATACCATGACACGTATCAAGCGGTGGTTCTCGAAGCTTACCGAGTCTTTACCCGGCTTGCAACCACATGAGGCCATCATGTTCATGCTGCTGGATCCTACCAGATACGGTGAAATATCCAGCGCCCAGGGAGGCCTTGAAGAGAGACTTCAGGCTCTTCAAAGTTCGGCCATAATGACAAACAAAGTGGCAGCTGCATCTCCACGCATGGGTCCAGTTACGACATCTGACAGGAGCGACATACCGTATTGGAATTCTTCGCGGCATAATAAGCAGTTCCGCGACAGAAGGCAACAGCCAGTGGCCTGGAAGCAAAGTCAGTATATAAGGACTCCAGCTCCGACGAATACGACGTATAAGCGTCAGCAAAACCCATGTACTGCTCCTCGAGAACGGCCAGTGCAGTGGGGTAACAGGGTGCACAATCTCACAAATAAAGGTGGGAGAGAGCAGGGCACAAATATTAATCCTTTGGTGGCTCCGACGGGTAGATCGAATGAAGACCAGCAGAACAAACAAAAAAGTGGTCCGAACCAGATGGCCTTTGAAGAAAAGGAAGTGTGGGAAACATTGCCAAATGTAAGAATTTTCATTAAAGTTAAATTTTTAGAACTCTTCAACGGACAGCCAGTAATAATGCAATTGGATACTGGAGCTGATGTGTCGGTACTACCATTGACTTGGCCATTGAACAATGTAAAACCTACGAAAGCAAGTTTATGTCAGGCATCGGGCGCATCGATGGTGGCTGTGGGCGAGTGGGACACGAAGTTGTTAATAAATGAAAATGTCTATCATATGTCTTTTGTTGTTTCGAATACGCAAACGCCCTTATTGGGACTTGATTTCATTAGAAAATGGGTTAAGACGATAGACTGTCAAAATAAACGTGTATGCCTATCGCGGCCTGAGGGAATAAGTTCAATAAAGTCTATATGTACCCCTAAGATGCAGGAGGAGACCAGTTGTCTGCCTGGGTGGTGGAAGAATCTTCAAACCCAATATAACATTATATTCCAACTGCCTGATTGTAGCGAGCGTCCAGGGCCGACGGTCGACCAGTTTAAGCTATGGCTAGAACTAAATGACGGTTACGAACCACCAAAAGTATATGGTGCTCCTCCAAAGAAATTAGCAGCAGCGACTCGAGCAACCCAAGAAATGATAGAAGCCGGCGTTCTTGAACCGTCAACATCTGTTTTTCATGCTCCGATGGTTTATGTTACGAAAAAGGATGGTTCGCTCCGACCAGCGGCTGATTTTAGGCAATTGAACTCAGTAACTAAACCGGACCCGTATCCCATGCCGGCTCTGCGTGATCTGTTCTTACAGCTAGCGGGAGGCAAATGGTTTGCCGTGCTTGATCTTAAACAGGGATTTTGGCAAATAGGCGTGCGGCCCGAAGACCGATGGAAGTTAGCGGTACAAGTACCCCAAGGTCATTTCCAATTCACCCGGGTACCATTTGGCCTTAAAAACGCACCGAAAGTGTTCCAAAGGATGATGGACTCGTTCGTGTCTGACTTAACTTGTACAACAGCTTATGTAGACGATGTTATTATATGGGCCACTACTGAACACGAATTACGTGTGAGGCTGCAGAAGATGTTGGCCAAAGCTGTAGAATGGCGATTACATTTTAATCCAGAAAAGGTACAGATAGTTCAAGAAGTGCGGTTCTTGGGGCACTTAGTCTCAGCGGAAGGATGCATGCTGTTAGATTCGAATGTACAACCTATCAGGGATTATCCGGTGCCTACTACTAGAAAACAATTACGCCGGTTTATTGGTATGGTGAATTTCTATAGACCATACCTCGCAGGGATGGCGGTTACGCAACAACCCTTATCTCAGTTAACTAGTGCCAAGATACCATTTCGTTGGACGGAGGAGGCTCAAAAAGCGTTTGTGTATGTAATCAGAAATTAATAGATGCAATTATTTGGTCTTTCCCGGTAGGCAGTATGTCAATTGTTATAGACGTGTCAGATATTGGCATAGGAGCGGTGTTACAAGCTGACGGACGTCCTGCGCAATATATAAGTCGCACACTCACTAAGGCGGAACAGAACTATACAGTCACAGAAAAAGAATTACTAGCCGTACAATGGGCGCTGCGGAAGTTTAGATATTTTGTCATCGGGTGACACGTGGACGTCTTTACCGACCACAAAGCGCTAGTACATTGGAGATCACTATGTATTGATAAGAAACGTGTACATCGAGCCATTGAAGAACTAGAAGAGTACGATATATCAATTCATCATAGAGCAGGAATCGAGAATGCGGCGGCCGATGCGCTCAGCAGAATTTCCGCTGTGCGGGTTTCGCTGCTTATAAAAGTCTCTGAAGAACAGGGAAGAGATGCTACATGTCAGGAAATAGTCAATCAATTAAAAACGGCACAGTGGTGTCTGCACCATATAAAACGTTGAGTCTACAGAACGGCCTGTTGGTGCGGAAAGAAGGACAAACAGTGCAATGGTTTGTGCCAGAATCTATAAGAACAGAATTAATGGCCTTTTGGCATGAAACGTTAGGACATCCCGGCACAGGGCGGCTCATTGAGACATTGCAGTCACGATTGTATTGGCCTGGCATGTCCAAAGAAATTCATAGCTCTTGTCAACAGTGCACTACATGCCAACGTTGTAAACCACAAAAACGAGAAAAAGTCACTCCGGTTGCTTTCAATGCCACTGCACGGAACGAGTTTCTGCATATCGACCTGGTAGGTCCACCGCCGGTAGCTCGCGGCGGCGTGTCCTATGTGTTTTCCATGGTCGATAAGTTTACCCGATGGGTCGAGTTTGTACCACTGAAGAAGATCACAACAGAAAAGTTTATAACGTGCTTAGAAGAGCGATGGCTCAGTCGATTCGGTGCACCACAAGTTATTGTTACCGATCAAGGCGCACAATTTGAGTCGAAAGAATTTAATCAGTGGTGCAAAGACCTTGACATAAAGCATTCCTGCACAGCCACTTATCACCCGCAAACCAATGCGACAGCTGAGCGCGCACATAGGACGATGAAAGAGGTACTGCGATGTTGGTGTCACGAGAGCCCGGGAACGTGGAGAGACAAATTATATTTGGTCGAGCGGGCTATGCGCTTTACAGTCTCAACAGCTACAGGATTCGCTCCAACGACCATGGTCTATGGAGGACACATAAGACTGCCAGGTGAACCGGTAATCCAAGGGTCCCATGAGCGCTGCACCATAGCGGATATTCAGGAACGACTAAAACAGTTAACTGAATATGTAGGCGCCACACAGCGACAAAGCTATGCAAGGCAACCGACACGCACTCGCCTAAAGGTCGGCGACTATGTAATGGTAGCGAAGGTCGAGCCCATGGCACTGCAGGCTGTCAATGATGGGCCGTATCGCGTGGAGAGGGTGGACGCAGAGCACAATACTGTTTTTGTTAGCCTGCCCGATAGACCACGAGCTGTTGCACTGGATCGTTTAAGCAGAGTGCGAAAGCCGATTCCTGAAGGGGGAAGATGTGGCAATGGCCACCTTTAAGACAAATAATGAACAAAGGGTCTTATCTAGGGCAGGCAATATTTCAACAGAAATTCCTCGCAGAAGCGCCCGTATAAGAATGAAGCAGTCAGCCCAATGAGAAAAGCAGACTTCGAGCTGAAGTGAACATAAATTAATTAATGTGTAAATTTGTTTTATTAAATCGATGCTCGTTGTGCGAGCAAAATTCTATATATAATTGAGTAAAAATAAAGCATTTGTGGTACATTTAAAATGTCTTCTGATGGGTTGGAAACGTTGATTCAGGCATTGACTTCTCAAATGAATAATTTAACTGCAGAATTAGTCATAATTAAGGCTCGTCTAGACGATACGCTAATAATAAATACGGAAGACATACAAGTACGTGGACCATCCAACATAGGTGGACAAAACAGTACCAACATTATAACTGTTGAGTCGATACCTGGTATCAAGAGTATGATTGTAGAATAGGTATTTGTTATCAACACTTTGGTTACCGAGTCAGTACATGGTACCAACACAAGTTTTTTTAGGGCTCGCTAAATATTATATATAGCGAGTTAGCAATGAAGTCACATTGTCGAAGAATTTATATGAAGTTAGCTCCACTACTGCAGGTTTACACATTCGTATAGAAGACTGTACCGTCCAATGGTTCAACATTTCTCACCCAAATACTAGTGGGTAAAGGGCGAAATACCGGCTCCTACTGAGAAGTCGCCAGTAAACACGAAATGAATGTGCACATGGGGTTATAGTTTCCGCTCATTCTGCCTTTGATTTATCGTTCTGGTCATATTTGAACTAATTTTTTACTATGTGCGCAACATCTAATACACACTTGTATATATATTAGTTCTCCGCAAGAAATTTTATCTTCTGTGGCATTTGTAGATGGATTCAATTGATTGGCTGCTTGGTTGTTTTATGTATATGGTTCGCACAGATATTTTAGATTGTAAACGATAACAAAATTACAGAACGTAGGCAGCAGACCTTTAGCGTTCAACAACGATACTCTCTAAATATTTAATGTAGCTTTTACTTTCACATTAGGAAATTTTATTCTTGTTGTTAGGCTTATTCTTATAGTCACTATTGATAAGGAAACTTTCGTTTGGAACAGTCAGTTTTGGTAGATTTTTTAAACTCATATCTTGTGTTTCGCGAAGTTGACGGAGTCTCATATTTACATAAATGAATTTCTCGTGGTTGTTTTTTCTATGCAAGATCTACTTCAAATGCTATAACACGGTTTGGTAAGTCATTTACCAGGTTTCGCTTGATGCTGTAACTCTTCCTCGACCTTGTGCTCGAGCTCATGTTTTCTTAACTCTTTTGGCTAATTTATTTAACAAGTTAAGCTTGGTTGGCTGACATTTCCTAGAAACTTTGCTCAGAGAATTTAATTAGTACTTGGTTAACTATGCTTTTCATCATGTTCCTCCCGATACCAGATGCTTCGTCATTTTGAAGACCAAACGTCATTGTCGACAAAGCATTTCAGTTAAATTGTTTCAAGATCTAGCAGTTTTATTTTGAATTCATTTAAAAAAATGCTGTTTGACGCCGTAAAATGACTTTTTAACCAAGCATCTTATTAGGTATTGTGTTGCGATCTAGATATAATGACCGTTGATATTGTTTCCAATGGCACTGACATATTTTGTGAGACTAAATTTGTATGCCGCCTTTGGATATCAAATAAATTTCATCGTCATCAATTATATTTCCCGATTAGTTCTATGGATGTCAGTTGTTACTTTTAAAAGTTGTATTTTGAAATTGTTTTTATACGAGCAGTCTATGAGTAAACCATTGATCAGTTTTGTATGGTTTTATAATTGAGCCCTTCAGAATTATAATTGAATTTTAGAAGAGGAAATAAAATAATATGATTGGAAACGAAATGAATCAGCAACGCTTATTTTAGAATTGAATGCTTTGAATAAATGCCAGCAATTTTCTGATGTACGTAAAATGGGTATAGTTGATGGTGATTTAAGAACAATATATAAAGGCACAGTAGTTTGTTCAATTTGATAGTAGTTTATTCATTATATTTGTCATTCTTGATTTTTTATTGAAACGCGCTTTGCAACTTGAAAGCCAATGTAGTGAACACAAACATTTCATTGAAGAAAAATCTTGAACCTACTTTTGATAAGAAAGGTTCAAATTAATTTATCAATGGCATGAATATATATGCAAGTCCAAAATTTAGCTGCAATTTACTCATTTACAATATTGAATAATAATAATACTTCTCTTTTTGTTTATAGTTTAAATGTTTATAATTATGAATATTATAATGAGGCTTTCAATTATTTTAAATGAATATTAAAAATATTTGCAATGTCCATATTAACAGTGAGGGTACTTAGTAGTCAAACAAATTTTCTCTTGTGTAAGTCATACTAATGTCATATTGCACAGCTTGTAATCTATTACTATTATTGTCTTTTGCTCGTGTTGCTACGAAAATGGATTGAGTAGATTTAACCACAAGAGGAGGCGTTATTTCTATTCCGGCAGTATTGTATAGATGTTAAAATGGTATTCAGTTATACGTATCTTTCAAATTGATAAATTAATGCATACACATCGTTAAAAATGATCAGGTAAATTCTAAACAATTTTCTAATACAAAATTTACATTTTACGTGTATATGGATATAAAAATGGAAATAACATGGATCTATTTTGTGAATATTATACTTTTCTACTATAGTAGCATAACAAATCCAAAGAAAACATTTTACTATATTTGTTTATGATGTCCTTGAATTGTAGAAGACTGCTTGTAGTTTTTCTAGACAATGTAGCAAGGGTTCATCTTCCTTCAACTGCTCAATTTTGGAAAACGACAACCTTGCAAGATTTCGTCGGTTTGGACTTGCGTAAACTGCGCACCAAATCACCTGGGTACCGTAATGTTTTAATACACTGATAATAATGTTCTTTCCACAATAACGTTCTTTGCGCTCTACACTTTAACGTCACTAGTTCATCTAGTTTTTTGAAAGATTCTTTTGAAATGCGAGCTTTAATAAAATTCATTGTACCCTTCCTATGTGCAAAAACAAAAAGGGAAAATTTCCTTTTGTTTTTGCACATAGGAAGGGTACAATGAAATTAGTTAAATCTATTTCGACTCATTGATTAAAGCGTAATTAGACATTTGAATTAATTTTTTCAAGATACAGTAAATTAAAATTCTAGATTTTTTAAAACGATGCTGTGAGTCAACTTTAAATTCATTTGATTAAACGGAAAACTTGGCGGCAACAATAGATCAGCGTCAATTAAGAATGGCAATCATGACTAAATTTCACTTTTGCTAATGACTTTCCAGGCATTGCAAATAACCTGATAATAAAATGTTTGGTTTATTATGACAAATTTATGTATATAATCGAACTGATTTTTATATGAAAATCGAAACCTTTATTTAAATAGATGGTATCACTGCCCACACAACCATTTTTCACTAAAATATATTTTGTGTGTGACTAAAAGTATGCAGTCGGTCAAAAATATAATTTTTTTCAACGCACAACTTGGAAGCAAAAATATATCAGCATCCATTTCATATAATACTATAGAATAATTATTAGTTTTGTCAAATTATTTAAATCATTCCTCAAAAATATTATATATATTATATATATATATATATTATATATTAAAATTAATATTTAGGGATTGAATAATTAAAAGCCTCAAGATGAGTTGAAACAGTTTGCCTGGTAAAAACACATTCCTTTGCTTCATTGAATGTAATGTAATCTAATGTAATATAATTATAAAATAGCGATATAGAATAAATATAAATATTATTCCTGTATTTCGACGCATTTCTTAAATAGTGTTTAGATCTTGAGAGTTATTTTGAAGGATTCAGTAAATAAAGGGCTAAAGTTTAGTTCAGTTTGTGCTCAAGGTCAAAAAAATTTCATTTTTTCATCGAATAACTTCGCAGAAATCAACTAAAAGCATCAATTTCTACAAAAAAATTGACAAAATATAAATATTGTTCTTGTATTTCGAGAAATTCCGGAAAACCCGCTTAGATATTTAAGGGTTTAGTTCGGGATTGAACAATTAGAAGATTCGAGACAATTTCTAATGTTAGTAATAATTCATTATGCGGGTGGTGGTAACAATTCTTTAAATCAAGTTTTCGAGCTTGAAGTAAACACAAATCCCACTTTATTTAACCAGTCTTCGAAAAACATAACAAAACTACTGGTTAGCGGTAGTTTTGTTATGTTGTTCGAAGACTGGTTAAATACAATGGGATTGGAGTTTACTTCAAGCTCGCAAACTTGATTTAAATAATTTTTAACGTTAATGATGGCAACTGCAATTTGTTTTTTTTACCCAAACGTTTTGAGTCATCATTCGTTAACAGTCACTTAATTACAAATTTCAGATAATATCTAAATATTTTCGCTGAATTTCGATGAATAGTCTGAAATCGGATTCTAAACCAAGGAAATTTTACCAGTTTTCTGTAATTTTAAGTTCGAGACTGATTAAATATACAGCTTGGGTTTACGACGAATTCCTTATTTTATACTCAAAATTTGCTCGAAAATATCTATCACCATTAATTTACTGTATGCATACAAATTTAATCCTTATATTGCAGATGTAATTCGAGGCGTTCTAATAAAGCTAGTTAATTTTTTCTAGATTTTTAATGATCGATAATTTAATTCTTTGGCCATTTAAGTTTCCTTTGTTTCATCAGACAAGTTGGCGGCAAGAAAAATTTTGAATCGAGGTTTTATGTCAGTTAAGGTTTCATCCCAGGATTTTTGCTGTCCTTGAAAGAAAATATTTTGGGCTGATTATAAATATCAAAGATGACTTTTCAGGATCGACTACTTATATGTTTCCAAACTGGTTAAAATAGTACAGTGTCCAAATATTCAGATATGAGCACTCAAAAACTTTGAAAGCGTTTAAAATTTTCTCGTATTAAAAAAGATTTTTTTTCACTGTAGAATTTAATGACCACACACGATTGAGTTACCGTAAATATAAAAGTTAAAACTAAATCTTATTATGATTTTTGCACTTAAACGAAATACTTCTGAACTGATTAAACATTTCAGAGATAACTTTTCAGGGTTGAACACTTAAAAAATTTTCAGAATTATTTAAATTTTACTGATACATTTATTCTTTCGTCAATAAATTTGCCATTAACAAGCTATTTAGATTCTGTTACAATACAATATAATATTAAATCTCATTTTTATAATCAAATACAAGTTTAATTCATGTTTTTTCTGGACGAAAAAATACACACTTTGAGATTGCTTTAATTTGCCTATTAGGTGTTGCTTTCCCAGTACAAAGTTATTTGAAATAGTACTAGAAGGACAAACTAAGTTCACCATGAACAAAAATATAATCTTATGTACACATGCATTTCATGTTTACAGATGACTCATTAATTAGTAGTTGGTACTACGCTCTATATCCACAATATATATGGAACATTGGGGATGGCAATCTTCTATACAAATGCGTAATGGAGCTAATTTTATATAAAGTCTTCGACAATGCGACTTCAATGCCAATTCACTACGCATAATAGATACCGAGTCTGTACTGCGTACCGAGACTACTGTTTGCGAGTCGGTACATGGTACCAACACAATGGATTTCAAGATATACCAAGTTCCATCATAATTTCGAATTCCAACTGCTTCTGAGCACATGTTGCTCCAGAAAATACATCAACTCTGGACATGATAGATATCGGCTATCACATTTCGCGGTAATCATGACACCAGTCATTGAAATATGTAGTAGTTATATATTTTGTTGCCGAGCCATATGTATTTAGAATTTTGTAATTTGTGTAGCGTAACGTTTACCAAATTAGTTAAATTAGGACCAGAAGAATAAGAAAAAGTCAGCATAAATGAAAGATAAAGTCTCATGTACACCTGCGTTTCGAGCCTACTGACGACTTATCAGAGGTTATAGGTACTACGCCATACATCCACAATGTGGGAAAATTGGACGGTACAATCTCTTATACGAACCTGTGTTTAAGCCGTAATGAAGCTAATTTCAAAGTCACTGAAAATGTGTCTTCAAAGACAATTCATTATATATATATATATATATATATATATATATACCGTGCCTATAAATTGTACCAATACCACGTCCATTGAGTCAAAACCTGATACCAACACTATAGTTGCCAAGTCGGTACATAGTAACAGCAAAATTGTGAATTAAAAATACTTTTCAACAATTGTAAACCTAGAAAATCCATGTACTGCGGCCTAGATCGATATCAGTAATCAAGAAATTATTCAATTAAATATATATTATATAATTTTTGTTCGTTGTTGAGGGCTAATATTTTATCACTATTTCCATAAGATTTTCTTCTAAATTGCTTGTTCGAATTTATGATCAGTTTATAAATGAATACATTTTGTTTTACTGAAATACTTGACCACAACTATCCACAACGATAATTTTTTTTGTTACTATGAAGATTAAATCGCAAATAATACCGGTTTAGAGATTTCACCTTTTCGGAAATTAGAAACTTCTCGCCCCAAGTTTAATTTTATTAATAAATGTTTTCTGACGAACATATTTTGTTTCACGAAACCATATATCGTAAAATTAAGTAGTCAGAATATAGCTATTATAACCACTAGGAATAAACTGTAATATATACCCGTATATCGTAGTTCTGCATAATACGTCTGGAAATGTCAGTGACATTTTCAGGAATGGGAAATATCTCACCTAAAGACTAATTGAAGTAAAAATATTTTATTTCAACGAACTATATATCGCAAAATTTAATAAATTAGCATCAAGCTAGGCATAAAAACTATTATTTCTGAGTGATCAGGCGGCAAATATAAATCAGGACCCAAATATCTTATCCATAAAGATTAAATCATCATATACTCGCTGAATTGCAAAATTGTGTGATTTAACTAATTAGACAATCTAGTGACTTTTATCAATGATTGAGTAATTACAAACCTCAAGAATATTTAAAAATAGACAAATTTCCAGAGTAAAAATTATTTATTTCACTGAACGATCTGGCTGAAACTATCAATTAGTACCAATATGATGAAAGATAACTATTTATTCTGTAGTTTGAGATCTTAGTTGTCAGGCTTTTTCACATTTCCGAGATTTTCCAACATTTAACAATTTGAATCCTAGAAACAGCTTGACATGGAGCAAGTTTTACACATAAGCATATTCACTTTCATCGAGTGACTTGGGAAGTTTATATATAAGGCTAAATTTGTTATAATCTATACTAAGTATATTTTAATTATGCTATACTATAATGCTAAGCATAATGGCAGTTTAGACATTTATATTTTGTTCGCTTAATTCGGAAATTTGAACATTGAGATAATTTTATTTGATGGAAGCTCACGATATAAAAATATTCTGTTTTAATGAACGATTTGGCACCAACAAACCAGCTATATAAATATATTCGATCGATTATGAAAATGAATAATATTTTCGTTGTACTCTCAGGCCAGTTGCATGAAATTTCTAAATATTTTAAAGAACATTTAACATATTAGTTTTTTTAAATGAATATATATATTTGTGCTCATTGATTTGATACACATAGAAACTAATCCTTTACATTTTATGAAAGTTACTGAGTTAATTTATAATTGTGCGTTATTTTGATTACACCATCTTTAAGCGTTATAAATGATAATCAAATTTTTTATTTGAACTTCGTCCTATGAATAAATAATGTGCGTACATTTATTAAACGAATTCTCTATTATGTATTGACCTAGATTAGCGAAGATATAATATGTAGTGTAGAAATTATTTGTTAACTTATTGTATGAACAATTGGCTTACGAGTAAAATTTTAATTGTCTTTCTACACTATGCTTTTCATGATTTTCTAATGAATTGCACTGGGGGCTTATTGAAGCCACCAATATTTTGTTATTTTCCATTTTCTAAATCATATATATAAAACAGTTACCAGGTCTTCACTTCTTCTGTGGAACTGGGAAAACCGTTTTACCTGGTTTAATTAGACTGGGATAGGAATGAAGGATGGCTATAGGATGATGGATCAATTAATGGTGGCTCAATACGCGTACGACCAGACAAGCCACAAAAGGCCTGTAGATAATACGTCGATATTTTTATTGATAGAGCAAATTCAAACCACGATAATGTGTTTTCTATATAAATATATTTTATTTTTCTGAAAGATTACAGAAAATATCATTGAGTAACAAGTTTTTATAACCACTACGAAGAAAACTTAATAATTTTGTAACATCTTGTAGTACTGCGTAACTGTAATTTGAACATTTCAGAATGATTTTTCAGGGTAGAGCAATATAACACTTCGATTTTACATTAAATATTGCAAGTTTTAAACATCAATTTATTCTGCTTTGCAAAATATTGTAGTGATACTTATCTAGGTGAATCTAGTTTTTATAAGAATTCTAATGGAATCTCTATATTTGTATTTAATTGCAAAACAGCTTCTGATAGCTCTTTATACATTTCATTGGTTCTATTTAGTACGGAGAAATTTTGCACAATTGGACCATATTACATGACAAATGATTTCTACATAAAATAATTTGTTTTCGGGGAAAATTCTATGTGCTAAATCGTTGAGGATCAGGTTATTATATCAGTTAAACGAACATTGGTTGCGCGGGTGGTGATAACAATTATTATAATCTGCGGCAAATTCTGGCCAGTATTTGATGAGTTCCCAATAAGGACGAAACCGGTCTACTGGATGAATTGCCTTTTCTACACTATACAATTCTTAGTTTATACTGACATATGAGAGTAATTAATGGGTCAGGTGTTTATATCAAGACCGCAACCTTGATTATAATACTTATTATATCAGTTAGTTTGAAATCGAAAAATATCCGCTGTATGGTAAGAAAATCTATGAATTTCGCAATTTTGCGCCTCTAGAATACAATAATGACACATTTTTTATTAAACATATTTTATTTCGCTGTACGATAAGACAGCGAATAACAATGAAGGTCGAGTAAATAAATCATTAAGATAAAATCTTAATAAATTTGCCATATTTTGAAATAGTTTGTAATTTTAATACAGAAGTTATAGAATTTTTCTTCAAGACAGCGCTTTCAGGGATAAAATATTTATAATATGAAGACCTTTCTTACATAATTATATTTCGTTTCTCTTTGCGATCTAGCGGCAACTATCTAAAAAGATTAAGTTATTTTAAAGATCACGACGAAATGGTTAATTTGTGCTGTAATTAAGAAAGCTTTCAATAGATTCTTAGATGATTTATCGACTTTTTTTAAAGGATTGAGCAAATTTAGTCCTCGAAATTATATTATATAACGCAAGATTTACACAAATATTTTTTTTTACACAAAATGCCCGGGTAGAAAACTATTCCTGACTTTCAAGTTACTAAAACTGATACTATGAAATCGAAATAATTCTAACTTATTTCAAGGCAGTCTGTAACCTCCATTTAGGGTTCTTGTTCTGTATTAAGCAATTTCATCGCACGAGATATTATGAAATAACGCAGAATTTCCACTTATCTAAATTCTGTTTCGCAAAACACCTGGTAGTAGCAATATATGAGGATCAAATTATTACAACATAAAAGAATAGATGTTAATAGTTTCGCCGAATTTAGTGAAAGTGTTTATACAATCTTAAGATATTTCAAGGATTATTCCGGCTTAAAATTTCATTTATTTTTGATAATTTTATTTTTTTTAATATTTCAGTATAAATTTTTTTTCGGTGTACGACTTAGCTACTTCTATATTTGAAGTTCCAAATATTATAGGCAGTGATATAAAATTGAAGTGTCTTCGCTCCATATAAAGAATTTATATTAAAACAGTTGAGAAATTTCACGGATTTATTCTTCAGAATAGTGATATTTCATGCCTCGATACTACTGCAAATGACGCAAACTTTCCACATAAGTTAATTTTATTTTTACTGAATGACCTGTCGGCAGCTATCTATAATAATCGTGATGAAGTACTATTATATGTGATGTATTTTGAGACAATTTCTACTCACCGTTTAGATCATTCGCAATTTTTTGCGGATATGAACATTTTCACTCAAAGAACTATGATGTGCTACACAATTTATTCGCATGAACATATTTTATTTCACTGAACAACCTGGCAACATTTATCTATGAAAATCAAGTTATTGTAAAAAATTAGGATGAAATAAAAATAATAATATTGAAATTAAAACCAAAATTTCTTATCCATGTGGACCTTTTATGGATAATTCCCGTAATTGAACAAATTCACGCCTTGTGAATATATAAAATGACGCAATTTTATCACAAGTAAGCATTTTTCTTCATCGAACGACCAGACACATACTTTCTTTGAGGATCAACAATTTCTGAACACATGTTACTCCAGTAAATCCATACACCCTGTCCTTGATCGATATCAGTTAGCACATTTCGCGGTAAGCATGACATCATTCAATTCAATATATAACAGTTAAATTCTGTTTGTTTCGGAGACCTAATATATATGCAAGTATGTATTAGGTGTTGCAAACCTAGTAACAAATTAGTTCAGTTGTGACCACAAGGATAAACCGAAGGCAGCATGAACGGAAAGTATAATCTCATGCACATTAGTTTCGTGCTTATTGGCGTTGTTATAATTCTCAATTTCGGTGAACTATAGCATAAATTGATATCCATCAGGTCGGTATCATGTACGGACACGGTAACCATAGGGTTAGTACCATGTACATTTTCGGTACAATAATGTTGATATCGGTTACTAACACAATAGCCATAGTGTTAGTATCCTTTTCAGACTCGGCATATATATATTATATAGTGTGAGTTAGCGTTGAAGTCGCATTGTCGTTGTCCTTAGATGATGTTAGCTTCACTATTACAGGCTTACACATTCATCTAGGAGATTGTACCGTCCTATTAACCCCATTTATTACCAAAATATATAGTGGTTAAAGGGCGTAATACCGGCTCCTACTGATGAGTCGCCAGTAAGCACGAAACGAATGTGCAAGAGATTATACTTTCCGTTCATGCTACCTTTGGTTTATCCTTCTGTTCACATCTGAACTAATTTGTTACTAGGTTCGCAACACCTAATATATACTTGCATATATATTAGTTCTCCTCAACAAACAGTATTTCAATAATACTTTAGTTATTTCATTTTTTCATAATTTAGCAAATCCTGGTCATGAGACAAGATTAGATTACACAAGACTTCTAAAGAAATATATTATTTCGAGACCATGTGTAATAATATTTTTTTAGACATTTCACGGATTCCTTTGTCAGAATTAAGAAATGTTACGCATCAATATACTTATAAATAACGATATTTTTTAAAATAATATATTTTGTTTCGATACAAACGGGGCGGCAACTAGCAGTTAAAATTGATTTATTATGAGAGTTGAAATTAAATCTTAGTACGCTTGCTGTATATTGAGACCGAGGGGAGTAAAGGCGTACAGATTTCATGGATTCATTGCAGGATTTAGCAATTTTGGTTCCCGTCACCATAAGACATAACAAAGTTATCCACAGTTATATTTTTTTTTCGCGGAAGCATTTGTGGGCGCTTGTCAAGCAGGATCAAATTAATATACCCATTTAAATTATATCCTAATAATTTTGTTTTTCTCTGAGTGAGTCTCCAAAAGCCAACTAGACAGTTTAGGTATTTTTACCTTATCGCGAAAATTAAGACTTGAAGTCTATTGCAAATGGCGATATTTTTTATATAAGTATATTTTGATTCGTTGAATGTCCTGGCGAAGACGTCCTGTGAGAATCAATTTTTATGAGCATTGAGATGAATTCTTAGTCATATAACGTATCTACAAATGAAAATCGATTTATTTATAAATTGGAAGGCAAAAAAAATAGAAAAATGTACACACGAAGAGAGTGCGAAATAAGAAAACAACCAATCAATTGCATGCATCACCTCCAGTCCGATATCAATGCCTAAACATGCTTCTTCTGCTGGCATAACTCCGGTCGCTATTTATTTTATCCATGAAGCTTATTTTGTGGCCAACTATCTTCTATTATTTTACTTAGTACTTATCTTAAATACTAGGAGTGGAGATCATAAGTGTCAGGTTTCAACGATAGGCTGCGCAATTGCAGACAAGTATTAACCGTTTGATTCAAAACAGGCTTTTAATTTGCAATTTTCTCTCATTCGAGCAATTAACCGTTTGGTCGTTTGGCTTACGCAAGTTGATCGACAAATTGCGCATGTATATTGGTAAATAATATTTGATGTCGACATTAACGGCTGTTTCTCTTTGATTGCTGGAAAAGCCAAGTGTTTGGCCTTAAATAACACTCGTAATTTAGCTGCACTAAATGTGCATTTTAATGTCTCACAAACTTTCTTTTGTGCTTTTCTGGAAACTGAATCCCATTTAAACAGAATGTTCATGTAGAATGCCTTCTTTTCTGTTCCGAAATACGTCTGCTTCTTTTGAATTCCTTTATTAAGAATTTATTAAATTAATTGTTTTGGGATAGTCATTTAGCATCACATCTTTTATTCTTTTATTTTCCATTCGTTGTATTTTAATCTGGACTAACGAACCTGTCATTCCTTGAAAAGCAGTCACGAACTGTTGATATTTTAAATTTGAAGTTAGAAAAATGCTGTAATGCAAATACTTTGCAGACACAGTTGTTTTATGGCAAAATGTTTTATTTAATTTATCATTAGATTCATTCTTTACATGTACCTCTTAGAAAGGCAGAATATCATCTTTCTAGTGCTCAAACTTTAAACCGTTATTCTTATACGCTTTGTTGAAACTTTGAAGCAATGTTCGTGAGTGCGACCTGTTCTCAAGGACAAGGAAAATATCATCCAGGTACCGTATGGATTGAGCACATCTATTTATGTCACTCCTTAATGATTTGTTCTCTAGATGCCATAGAAAAATCCTAGCCAACACTGAAGATAGGGGCCTCCTCATTGCCGCACAATCAGTCTGTTTTTAGATGGTTCTATTAAAAAAAATCGTACGTCTTTCGTGCATAATAAGATAAGCTTGCGTAGAGTGTGATCTGGCACCAGCGATGGTAATATGTCTTGTTCTACCGTTTGGACTATAATGTCGATTGTTTCATCAATTGGAACATGTGTAAACAAAGACTAACATCAAAAATACAATAATCGACTTTTACATTTATATCATGAATTTTATTTACAAACTAAAAAGAATCAGCAACCGAATAATTAGGTTGTAGTTTGCGCAATGGTTCCAGTATAATAACTAACCATTTAGCCAATGCATGAAAAGGAGCATTGAACATTGATAAAATTGGTCTCATAGAACAACCATATTTGTGTATGTTTTAGTAATCCGTATATAGTTGGTGTAGATGGTCCAACTGGCTTGAGATTCTGTGCATTGGCCTCCTGAATTAAACCGGAATTTATCTAGGTCTTAGTTTCATTTATTACTTTGCGCTCCAATTTGTTTATTTCAGCTGATTTTCGTTATTGTGGAAAGAACATTATTATCAGTGTATTAAGCAATTTCGTTTCCCAGAAGATTTGTTACGCAGTTTACGCAAGTCCAAACTACGGGTCAATCGAAGTAATCTTAAAAGGTTGGCGTATTCCAAAAAAATTTCAAGGCTAATTTGGTTGACCAGGTTTCACATTTAAAATCGTCTAAATGCGCAGACCAACATGCATTGACAAAAACATTTAAACGGGATTAAAGAAATCAGCAGAAATGCATACATAAAATACTACGCGCTGATAAAGGCAAGAGCGTTTTTATAATGGACAAATCTTACTACCTACAAAAGATGGAAAACGTGCTGAATGACAATAAAAAATTCACGCGTCTAGACGATAAATCAGATGAAATAAACAAGTGGAGCGCATAGTAATAAATGAAATTAAGGTATTGGCAGATTCGGGTTTAATTGGCGAGGCCAATGCACAGAAACTCAAGACAGCTGGATCATCAACACTAACAATGTACAAATTAGCAATAAGATATAAAAGAAACATGTTACCTGATTTCTTAACGACCTCCATGCTCTGAACCCAGAACACAGTTTTGGTTATCGCCCTGGCTGATCACAACCAGACCGACCGAGCCCAACTAACCACATAGGCCAGTTCAGACATCGGTCAGAATAACGTAGTGGTGCCTCACTACGTGACGGGCACAAAAGGTATCGTTGCACATTTGGACGGGATTCAGACTTAGAGGCGTTTAGTCCAAAATTTTCGATATTCGGATATGGATATCGTTTTCAATGGAAAGCACATCACTTAGTAGGTGATGTGGTTTGATCGAATACTGGAACCATTGCGCACACTACTAGATAATTATTTGGTTGCCGATAATTTTGAGTTTGTAAACAAAATACAAGTTATAAATGTTAAGAACAAGATTATTGTATATTTTGATGTCATGTCTTTGTTTAAGAATTTTCAAACTGACGAAACCATAGATATTTTGTTCATGTGGTAGAAGAAGACATGTTAACATCGACTGTGCCAGGTCACAATATACGCAGGCTTATCTTATTATGCACAAAAGACACGTTTTCGTTTTAATGGAAACGTCTATCTCTAGTTCTAGGGATTCTAGAGTACACATCATTCAGTTGTGAAATAAGAAGGTGTGCTCAATATATACGATACCTGGATGATATTTTCCTTGTCCTTAAGAACAGGTTACGTTCGCGAACAATGCTTAAATGTTTCAACAGAGCGCATAAGAGTATCGGGTTTACGTCAGAACACGGAAAAGATGGTGGTCTGCCTTTCTTAGGGGCACTATTAAAGATAGGAACTTATGGTAAATTAAATAGAACAATTTGCCATAAACCATCTGTGTCTGCACAGTATTTGCATTACTGCGGTTTTGTACGTTTCAATATAAATTATCAACAGTTCGTGGCTGCTTTTCAAGAATTGATAGGTTGATAGGTCCAGGTTCACAAGACAACGAATATGACAAAGCAATAAACGAGTTAATGTATAATGACTATCCTAAAAAAATAATAGAAACGATATTTAAAAGCGGAAGTCAACAGAAATAGACGTATTTCGGACCAGAAAGAAAGCAGACTACCGGAACTTCCCATTTAAGAGGGATGCAATTTCCCGAATAGCACAAAATAAAGTTGGAGCGACATTAACACGCACATTTAATGCAGCTAAATTGCGAGTGTTATTTAAAGTAACACATTTGTCCCTACCAGCAATCAAAAAGAAGCAGTCATTAATGCCTAAATCAGATATTATTCAAAAATATAAATGCGCAAGTTGTCTATCAACTTACGTAGGCCAATTGACCAAACAGTTAATTACTCGAAGGAGAGAACATTTTAATGTAAAAGTCTGTTTTAAATCAAATGGTAAATACACGTCTTCAATTGCGCAAACCATACTTGAAACCTCACACTTATGTTATCCAGACGTAGAATTTAATATAATTATGAAATGAAATAAGAGAACGAAGTTAGCCATATACGAAGCTTTATGGATTATCAAAATACAGTCGGATTTACGCCAGCAGAAGATATTGAGATTGAGCTGGAGTTGATGCATGTCTTTGGTTGATTTTTTTCTTCTTCCACAGTCTCGATGCATTTAAATTTTAATATCCTGTTCTGCCTTTCAATTTTTAGATAATGAGTTGATTATTTGTGAAAAATTAAGAAACTGTTCTTGTAGTTGTTAAAATTTCTTGTTCTTTTTGTACATCGAATAAGTACTATGAATTGTGTTAAGAACGCATTCCAAACATTTTTTAAAACAATCATTAAAATTTCACTCAATATTTAAGGTTTTCATTTTACGCAATTGCGTGTACTATGCAAAAATATTATCTTATTGTATTACAAAGTAACAAATCTGACTTAAACCTGCCTACTTAGATTAGTCACTGCGTCTTTTATCAAACAACACTTCAATATTTCTAAATTCTTCATTGCAGAGAATTACGGCTCACGACTGTTGTAAATGATTTAAATGTTTCACATAAATATATTCCAAAACACTTAAATTTATGGCGACAACTACCTATGAGGTTCAATTTATTATGAGCTTTCACATGAAATCTTTATATGCAGGTATGTATTAGGTGTTGCGAACCTAGTAACAAAAAAGTTCAATTAAGACCAGAAGAATAAACCCAAGACAGCATGAACGGAAATTTTAATCTCGTGCACATACGCTTTGGGCTTACTGGCGACTTATCAGTAGGAGCCGGTATTACGCCCTTTAACCACTATATATTTTGGTGAGGAATATGGGAAAATAGGACGGTGCTATCTCCTATATAAAGTCTTCGAAAATGCGACTTCAACGCTAACTCACTCTATATAATATATATACCGAGTCTGTAAAGGATACCAACACTATGGCTATTGTGTTAGTAATCGATACAAACATTATAATACCGAAAAGATACGTGGTACTATAACCATTGTTGACGAGTCGGTACATGGTACCAACACGATGGACTTCAATGCATGCTATAGTTCACCAAAATTGAGAATTACACCTTTTAATGAAAACTGTTTAATCCAGTAAATCCATACACTCAGGCTTAGATCGATATCATTTATCCCATTTGGTTTATCAAAAATTTCCTCGCGTTCAATTTGAAATAGTTGATTAATAAATGATAGTTTATTGCACATGTGATGATTGAAATGTTTATAAATCAAGTTTTTTAGACTCGAGATAGACACAAATGCCTATCACCCAACATTCAAAACGTGATTTGAATAATTGTTTTCATCATGATTTGTTTAACATTCAAACATGTAGGGAGAGTAGCAAAGCTTTGGTGCTTGTGACCACACAGCTGGTAGCTGCAAATCTGATTTTTATAACTTATAAATTCCTTGTGCTTTGATCTTTGTGTAACTATTTACCACCGGGTTGTAATGATGATCATGGAATAAAGAAAGCATTATTACGTGTAGCTAACTGTAAATTTGTTATGTTGTACAACTGGTTAGATATAATGGGTTTGGCGTTTATCACAAGCTCACCAACGTGATTCGAAATAAAATTCACGATTGTGTGAAATAGGAGTTAATTTGTCATTATTTAATCAGAATATAATTAATTTTGCGTAGCAATGTACAATGCATAAACATTTGTAAACTAAATCCTACTATAAATTCAAATTTGATGTGCTGATTATTATTACCAATCCCATTGTTCTTGGAGTATGGATTTTGAAAAATAAGGGACAAATAAGTCTGTTTGCGGTTGTAACACAATATTAATGAAAAATAGTAGAAGAGATATATTCAAGCGTCAAATAATCCAAACTTTAAGGAAGATCAATTGCTTTGTAAAGTTGCAAATTAACATATTTTACGAAAAACTCAGTGACATCTAATAAACGGATTCTGAGGCAATTAACGGATGTTACAAAAAATATAATGCTAGTAGTATTTATATCATTTTATGTGAAGCAGAGGCAAATTCCAATTGATTATTTGATTAATACTGGCATAGATGTGAAGTAGAATTTAGTAATGCAACAAAATTCCGGTATCTACCCTTATTCGATATGTTTACAGTACAAGTTATTGGTGGTTCACATTTTATTATTTGCTGATTGGCATGGTTTTTAATTTCATTTTAGCAGTATATTTTTATAGAATAACCAATTAAAAGCAAATGGGTTGCCTGTTTACTGATTAAACAGAGAAATTGGTCCGTTTTGGTAACCCCGACATTGTAAGTCTCACTGCCTGGAAGTCTGTCTGATGTTTTCTACCTGGTGATGAATATTTAATGTCAGGCTATAAGA
Source organism: Eudiplozoon nipponicum (assembly GCA_029291075.1). Classification (NCBI taxonomy): domain Eukaryota; kingdom Metazoa; phylum Platyhelminthes; class Monogenea; order Mazocraeidea; family Diplozoidae; genus Eudiplozoon; species Eudiplozoon nipponicum. The sequence goes on from JAQBSW010008871.1 coordinate 21,803, forward strand.
AAATTTTCTTAATGTTCTACTTTTTGTTATTATGATTGTGAGTGATATTGTTGGAAATGTTCATCTGTGTGACCTTACATTGCTTAAACTGCATACCATGTGCAAAGAGAAAATTTTTTACGCAAAAAACCACTCAATCTGACATTACTTATCATTATTGATTTTAGGGAAATTTTAGCGTACAACGCTAAGTTGCTTTGTAAATTTTAGAATAAATCTCCTTTGTGCCATGCCTATATATATATATATATATAAAACTCTCTCTCTCTCTCTATATATATATATATATATATATATCTTAGCCAATTTCGTATATGTAGTTAGCTTTAACAGTTACCTCGAAATTTATTTTTAATTTAATAAAAAATATCAAATTATTTAAAAAAGTATATAAATTCTTGATATTGGGATTAAAAAATTATTAATTGCTAAAATAAATTTGGGTACGGAAAGCTAGATTTCGTTATCGAAAAAAGGTGATATCTGAATAGATAGTTAATTATATGTATAAAACATAGGGTTATATATGTTCATCCTAGGCAGAGCATAATGAAAGTAACTAGCTGTATAGCATGATAGATAGGAAAATGGTAGTACATTTTTTAGCTTTAAAACTGTGATACGATCCTTTATTTATAGACCAATAATAGTAGGCGTAATGATAATCTCAAAATGTAAACCTATCATTACCAGTATATGAATATTAATTAAAAATAAAATATTTAGCTAGATTAATGGAATATATATAGACCTTGAATTTTATAAACCGAAGGAATGCGAAATTATTTCAAAAAATAATTTGTAGAATTATATCTAGATAGATAGATAGATCAATAGACATATATATAAATGCATAGATTGATTTATATATGACAAGAACATTTAATATAAAGATCTAAATAATGAGTGTTGGATACACAGTTGGTTAAGCGTAAAGGCCTATGTTTAGAAAATAGGAAAAAAAATTGACGTATATAATAGAACTATATATTTTGCTTGTGTGCATATACAGAGGCAATTGGTACTGTTACATTTTAATGATGTAAGTACAACGGAAGTCGTCGATTCATAGTTCCCTTTGTCGTACTTCATTCATTTTCATTTTATGGAAGAACAAATATAAACCAATGGTTAGTAACCAGTGTAAACATAAGTAGACCCACTCATTAACGTAAAAATGCATTTCTGGCTATGTTAAATTACACTTTTATTGTATACCGAAATTAGTAATTGTAATGTTTCCTTTGACAGATAAACACTGCTTGTAATTTTCTTAAAAAAAACTAGATCATAACGTAGTATGTAGTAAAAATAAAATGTTAATATTAGAAATGTCGCAAATTGTTTTGGACCACGAGCATGAATCATACATGCCGCAACGTATTTCCGTGTTGAAATAAGCCAATATGTTAGTTTTGTCTGAAAGGATTTTTTCAACTCAGTTTATGACATTACTAAATTTTAATAAAAATACCTGTTTTTCAACACATTGTTTATCTATTCCATCAGTGACATCTGAAGCAAGATTTTTACTTTTTATCGAATTTTCACTGTGAAATCTTACCTGTGGTTATTAGGCGGATTTAAATTCAATATTTCACTTGTGATGTTATGTGCAAATATGCTCGTTCCAAATGGATTACTTCATCGCAAAGTTAATCGAGTTTGTAAATCTATTCGTTAAAAATTAGAGCAAATTTTAATTGAAAATTTGCTTTGTTTGTTATCAGAATATTAGAAAATTATCTGAACAATGAACAAAAATTTGATTTTCTTTTACACATATTTTAAATAATTTACAATTTTGCTTTCCTTATTTAAAATATCGAATGTTTTTGTAGAATTTTGGTTCATTTTTAAGTGTTAAACCAAGTCCTGTGTGTTTTGAGGCCCCGAAAACATTTTACGGATAAGACTGTAATATAATGTAATTCAAAATTTCCATTGGAACCAAAGTCGATGCAGCAGCCAGGAGTGCAAAATCCTATTTAAAAAATTAACAACACTCATAGAATGTATAATCATTGCTATTAATAAGACCACTCAGAATTTTGTGACTGTTTGAAGGATATTCCGAGAATAAATAGGTCTGTAGATAAACGCTAATACGATATGAATACGTATAGCCAGACAGAAGAGAAACTGGCGGCTTATCATTATAAATTGAAGGGCACAGATTTAAAACAAAATAAGCGGAGTTCCGTCGAAGAGGAGGATCATTGGCGAAATACAGCTTCATTTTGTATTATTCAGTAAGCGCATCTGTTTTTCCTTTTAACAAATTGATGGTTTTGTTTCTAAATTGACTTATGCTATCCAAATGATATAAATCCGCATTAAAATAAAACAACAAGAAATTGCTTTACATGCAATTAGCAAGTTTCTCTTTCATTGATTGCTGGAACTTAAAGATCGTAGATAAAAAACAATTTATTAAATATTAAGTTAAATGTGAGAACGCAAAATAGATTCATATAATTCTAGAGGCTTTCTTCACTTATCATTAAGTACCTGTTTCGTGGCGCTAACATTAGATATTTTGATTTGATTAATCATAGAATGGATTTCATTTTTGAAAGCCCGTTTTCATAATGGCACATTTTTTATCAGGTTCTGAAAATAAAATGTCCATGTTGTTGTCTGTATGTAAAACACCGCATCTGCACATCAGTCATATTATGATAAGTGTCAATATATAGAATTGTTTCTTAGAACGGCTATATTACCGAGTAAAGTTCAAAAATGTATCTAGCTGTCTTTTTCTTAATGGATTTCGGGTCAGTTTCGTAATCAAGGAGCTTCAGTGTTGATCGAAACATCGTGTATTAATTTTAATCGCTCACAATTTCCCGCCTATTAAGTTAATTTTATGCATGTCGTTTACATCTGTTATTCTTAATGTCAATGAAACCTGAACTCTGTCATTCCGACATATATGACTTCATTATAAAAAAAACATATGCACGATTGCTAAATTTTGAAAACTTTTAATTTTTTTATCACTTTGCTTTTGAATTTTGAGAAACTGTCGAATTTATTGCATATAATTCCTTTATGGTGCGGATGTTTACAGATTTTTAATTGTATCTATCATGAGATGCATGACAAATCAACAGAAATGACAACTTACTAAATGCAATAAATTAAACCAGTTAAATTTGATGTCAAATAATGATTGTTGTGGAGAATTAATATATATGCAAGAATGTTTTAGGTGTTGCGAAATTAGTAACAAATTAGTTAAGTTGTGACCAGAAGGATAAACCAAAGACAGCATGAACGGAAAGTATGATCTCCTGCCCATTCGTTTCGTGCTTACTGGCAACTCAGCAGTAGGAGCCGGTATTAAGCCCTTTAACCACTATTTATTTGAGTGATAACGGCCAGTTCAATGGGGAAATAGAGTTAAAAATTTCACAAATAAAGGTGGTCGAGATCAGGGAAAAAATATTAATCCTTTGGAGACTCTGATGGGTAGATCGAGTGGAGACCAGCAGAACAACCAAAAAGTGTTCCGAATCAGATGGCCTCCGAAGAAAAAGAAGTATGGGAAACGTTGCCACATGTAAGGATTTTTATTAAAGTAAAATTTTTAGAATTCTTCAACGGACAGATGTGTCGGTATTACCAATGACAAAGTAAAACCTACGAGAGCAAATTTGTGTCAGGCATCGGGTGCGTCGATGGTGGCTGCGGGCGAATAGGACAAGAAATTATTAATAAATGAAAATAACTACCATATATCTTTTATTGTAGCGAATACTACAACGCCCTTATTGGGTCTTGATTTCATTAGAAAATGGGTTAGGACGATAGACTGTCAAAATAAGCGTATATGCATATCGAGGCCTGAAAGCATAAATTCAATAATGTCTGTAGGTACCCTTAAGGTGCGGGAGGAGACGAGTTGTCCTCAAATCCAATACAACGTTATATTCCAACTTCCTGATTGCAGCGAATGACCAGGGCCGAGGGTTGGCCAGTTTAAACTACGGATAAAACTAAATGAAGTTTACGAACCACCGAAAGTATATGGTGCTCCTTCAAAGAAATTAGCAGCAGCGACTCGTGCAACCCAAGAAATGAAGGAAGCCGGCGTTTTTAAACCATCTTCATCTTTTTTTACGAGCTCTAACGGTCTACGTTACGAAAAAGGATGGTTCGCTCCGACCGGCGGCTGAGGTCCGGCAATTAAACTTGGGTACTTAACCTGACCCGTATCCCATGCCGGCTCTGCGTGATCTGTTTCTACAGCTAGCGGGATGCAAATGGTTTGCCGTGCCTGATCTTAAACAGGGATTTTGGGCAAAGAGGCGGTCGGCCCGAAGACCGATTGAAGTATGCTGTGCAGATATCCCAAGGTCATTTCCAATTCACTCGGGTACCACTTGTTCTTAAAAATGCACTGAAAGTGTTCCGAAGAATGATAGACTCTTTCGTGTCTGACAAAACTTGTAGAACAGCTTCCGTCGACGATGTTATTATATGGGCCACAACTGAACACGAATTACATATTAGCCTGCAGAAGCTGTTGGCGAAAGCTAGAGAATGGCGATAACATATTAATCCAGAAAAAGTTCAGATTGGTCTGGAAGTGCGGTCCGTGGGTCACTCTGTTTCAGCGGAGATTTGTATGCCATTAGATTGGAATGTACAGCTTAACAAGTATTATCCGGTGCCTACTACGAGATAAAAAGTTGCGACGGTGTATTGGTATTGTAAATTTATATAGACCATGAATCGCAAAGATGGCGGTCACGCAGCAACCCTTGTCTAAATTAACTAGTGCCAAGATACCGTTTCGTTGGACGAAGGAGGCTCAAGAAGCGTTTATGCTATGCAAGCAGAAATTAATAAACGCAACTATTTTGACTTTCCGGTAGGTAATATGTCAATTGTTACAGACGCGTCAGATATTGGGATAGGAGCGGCGTTACAAGCTGACGATCGTCCTGTGCAATATATAAGTCGCACACTTACTAAGGCGGAACCGAACTATACCATCACAGAAAAGGAATTACTTGCCGTACAACGGGCGTTACGGAAGTTTAGATATTTTGTCATGGATCGTTACATAGACGTCTTTACCGACCACAAAGCACTAGTTCATTGTAGATCACTGAGTATTGAGAAGAAACGAGTAAACCGAGCCATTGAAGAACTGGAAGAATACGATGTATCAATTCATCTTAGAGCCGGGATCGAGAATGCGGCAGACTATGCGCTCAGCACAATTTCCGCTGTACGGGTTTAGCCACTTATCAAAGTCTCTGAAGAACAGGGAAAGGATGCCACATGCCAGGAAATAGTCGAACAATTAAAACCGACACAGTAGTTTCCGCATCATATAAAACTTTGAGCCTGCAAAACTGCCTATTGGTGCGGAAAGAAGGAAAAACAAGGCAATGGTTTGTACCGCAGTCTATAAAAACAGAATTGATGGCCTTTTGGCATGAAACGTTGGGGCATCCCGGCGCCTGGTAACTCATTGAGACATTGCAGTTACGATTGTTTGGCCTGGCATGTCCAAAGAAATTCGTAGCTATTTTCAAAAGTGCACGACATGTCAACGTTGAAAGCCATAAAAAAGAGAAAAGGCCTCATCGATTGCTTTTAGTGCCACTGCATGGAACGAGTTTCTGCACATTGGCCAGGTAGGTACACTGTCGGTAACTCGTGGCGAGGTGTTCTATGTTTTTTCCGTGGTCGATAAGTTTACCCGATGGGTCGAGTTTGTACCACAGAAGAAAATCACAACAGACAAAATTATAACGTGCTTAGGAGAACGATAGCTCAGTCGATTTGGTGCACCACAAGGTATTGTTACCAGCCAAAGTGCACAGTTCGTGTCTATAGATTTTAACCTGTAGTGCAAATACCTTGACATAAAGCATTCCCTCACAGCCATTTAGTACTCGCAGACCAACTCGGCGGCTGAGCGAGCATACCGGATGATGAAAGAGGTACTGCGATGTTGGTGCCACAATAGCCCGGGAACGTGGAGAAGCAAATTACATTTAGTCGAGTGAGCCATGCGCTTTACAGTCTTAACAAATACAAGATTCGCTCCAACGGCCATGTTCTATGGAGGGCATATTAGACCGCCAGATGAACCTGTAATCCAAGGATCCTATGAGCTTCGCACCATAGCGGATATTCAAGAGCGCATAAAACTTTTAACTGAAAATGTAGGCGCCACACAGACACAGGGCTATGCAAGGTGGCCTACACGACCTTGCATAAGTGTCAGTGACTACGTCATAGTCGCGAAGATCGAGCCCATGGCAATTCAGGATAACAATGATGGGCTGTATCGTGTGGAAAGGGTGGACTCAGAGCACAATACAGTTATCGTTAATATACCCGATGGACCACGAGCTTCCGCACTTGATCGTTTAAGCAGGGTGCAGATGCTGATTCTTGAGAGGGGCAAAGATGTAGCAATAGCCCCTTTGAGACTAAGAAATCACCAAGGGTCCTATATAGGGCTGGCATTAATTCAACAGAAAGTCCTCGCAGAAACGCTCATATTAGGATGAAGCAGTAAGCACAATGATGGAAGCAGACTTCGAGCTGAATTGCACATAAAATAATTAATATTTGTAAAGTCGTTTTAGTAAATCGATGCTCTGTATCCGAGCAAAATCCTATACATATTTAATTAAAAATAAAACATGAAATTTCCAAATGGCTTCTGATGGTTTGGAAACGTTGATATAGGACTGACTGCAAAAATGTACAATTTGACTGCATAATTAGTTATAATTAAGACTCGACTGGATGATACATTAATGATAAATTCTGATGGAATCCGCATAAACGACCCAACCAATAAAGGTGGACACAATACTGGTAGACGTAATTAACATTTTTAAAAGCACAATGTCGTTTTAACGTAGGATTATGTCTGTTTTTATTACAATTCAATTGCAGTTTGAAATTTGTCTATTTTATTCGGTAACGATATTTGAAATCTTTTAAAAAAGTACAAGATATACGATACGTTGCGAGAGAGCCTCAAGCATTAACCAACCATGCGAAGGCAAGTGGTACATATAATTAAAGATTTGGTAATAAAATCGGTATATTTTGTGTGGTCTTCTTCCATTTTTTGCAATCTGTTTCATCCCATAGCCGGATTATTAGTTTATTTCATTCAATCTAATTCGAGTCTCTTCGTTCAAGTTGTAGATCACAAGTAAAGAGTAGCTAAACGGTTTTAGCGAATAAATTACTATAAGCATGGTTAGGATCTTGATATATGTACATAAATTTGTTTGTATAAGCTAAGAATGTTATAGTGTTGCGAAGGAAATTAATCAAGGAGACGGGTTTCGCCGTTATCGGGAACTCATCACGTACTGTCCAGGTTATTCCGCGGAGAGGGTCAACTTGGGCGTGTCTGCTAATCACTCTTTTGATAATTATGTCAATATTAGGTATAATCGAAAATCAAATTAAATATAGAGTCATTACATTAAGATCTTTAGGGTGCCAGACAAATTGTACTAGAAATGAACAGCTCAGATTTTGGTATAAAATGTGTCATTGAGTTAATTAATTTTGTTACATATTTCATTTTTAATAAAAAGGTAATTTAAGATTATTTCGGGTTATTGAATAAAACAAAATTTATTTGATTGGATAAATAACCTGGTCTAACGATTATCACTAGACGAAAATGGAAAATTCTAGAAGAAATACGCTTAATATATAAGCGATTCTCTAAATAGACCTGTCTAAAAGAATGTAGATTTTCAGGTAAAATTTAAATTTTTTTATAAAAATAAGGTAAATCTGCGTTATTGATATCAAAATTTATATATAGAGGTCTCTGCTAATTCCTCTTGTAATTTATGAAATAACTTTGTCTATTTCATGCATAAATTATGTTTCAGAAAAATATTAAAAAATATATAGAATAATTAATTTTTCTTGATTTTTATCATAAGTTTTAGCTATGGATTTGGACTTCAAGGTGGCAATTACAACTTTATCATGTCCATAAAAGCAAAATATAAAGATATTACAAGATAAGCATCAAAAGACTACCAAACGCACAAAGAAAATAAATTAAACAGTTAGGTGATATTATATATATATATATATATATATATATATAAATGTATAACTGAATAAGCATGAAGCTGTTCCGAGAGTAAAACGGTAAGAGGCTAATATACGAATTGTACATGAAAAATTACTTAAAACTATGGTTCACTGAACAATTATTAAATTTAAGCATTAAGTAATTTTTACCTTGTGGTTATAAAATACAACGGCAAGAAGACAATTTTATTCTATTGATAAGAACTCGAATATCTACATTTCTTTATATTTAGTTAAAATAACAAATGTGTATAAAATAACATTTTTGGTTGGCATAATATATTAACATTTGATAAGCATAAAATTTTATTCATATAAATGTATTTTAAAGCAAAACTTATTATGAAGTAATGTTTATAAAATATAGATACTAGGGCTATATTTTTCCCGACGAATCGCATTTTAATTGCATTACTATTTTATTTAGAACAGTGACGAACAGGATTATGTAAGCTTTATTTTCCAGATGATACATCTATTAAGCAAAACCAAAAACACGTCCGTTCTCTTTCACTCTCCCTCTCACACCTTCAAATACACACGAGCACATATATTATTCTAATTTCTTTATAAACGTAATGTAAATAGATGAATTTTGAGTGTTTGATTGCGTAAATTAATGTTTGAACAATAACTGATTGCGTGGGTGTTGGTTACAATTCTTTAAATCAAGTTTGCGAGCTTGAAGAACACAGCAATCCTATTGTATTTATGTTCTTCGACGACTGGTTAAATACAATGGGATTGGTTTTTGCTTCAAGCTCGCAAAGTTGATTTCAAGAATAGATTTATGTTTGTTTAAATTTTCCATTGTAAAATTAGTCACCAGATTTTAGTAAATTCGAGGAAGAAAAAAGCACAATGAGTAGTGTAAAAAAGAGATAATCGTCTTTCAAAATTGACGACAATTAAACAAATCAAATATCTTTCGTAGGGCGAAAGTGATAAATAACGGTAGAACTACACCTTTAGTATTTTTAACGCTGATTTGAGTTTTCGTGCTGATATTTTGGTTGCGAATAACGTGAGTCATCGCGTATAAAAATATTTTGACTGTGACATGTAAGCAAAAACTACAAAACTGAGTGACTAAGTTGAGCTAGGTCGAATTTATCCTACTTTAGTGCATACTAGTTTTAAATTTAGTAGTGTACATCATTATCTAGGATCAGCAGAAAAAACACACACAGACACACATATTTATATCAATATACAATGACAGTATTGAATAAACATTAAGTCAGGGTACAAAGACAATTCGTCCAGTAGATCCGTCTCGTATTTATTGATTGATCTTCAGGTAGTGTCATGAATTTGCCTGGACGGAATGTGAACTTCGGCATAATTTCTTCCGAGACAGGGATCAAATCTATTGAGCTACTATGCCGCATACAACACGAAATTTGAAGTCATATACCAATATTTTTTTCTGATTAGCATTTGCTGCAGGTGGAACCCACGGGTGGCTCAGTGAGTAGAAACAGAGACACAGAAGCAGATGTATCCCGGCAGTACTTAAGCAGTTCCAGATAACGACGAAACTCGTCCTCAGATGCAACGATGAGTGAATACTGAAAAATTTATTATCAGGCTCCTGACATTAGAATGAATATATATATATATATATATGTATATATATATATATGTATATATTCATATGTATATGTATATATAATTTGGCATCGACAAAAAAGTAAGAGTTGCGATTTTGGAATATTAGTATTAGTATTAGTATTAGTATTATTATTAGTATTAGTATTAGTATTAGTATTAGTATTAATATTAATATTAGTATGAATATTAGTAT
>JAQBSW010008872.1:0-31707 GCA_029291075.1 Eudiplozoon nipponicum
AGTCCTGTCCGCGGCAAATTCTAGCCAGTACAAGATGAGTTTCCAATAAGGACCAAACCGGTCTACTGGATGAATGACCTCTTCTACACTATACAATTCTTAGTTTATACTGACATATGACTTATAACAATAATAATAAGTTTATAAAGAATGAGTAATTTGGCTCTCAAGCCAAATTAATAACGTAAACTGTACAATTCTTAGTTTATACTGACATACGTAAGTAATTAATGGGTTAGGTGATAAATCAAGATCGCAACCTTAATTATAATTGTTATCACCGCCCGCGCATGCAATGTTCGTTTAATTATATAAATGTTCATTTCAATACCACTTCTCCATGTAGCGTGGTGAGTGATAAAATCATAAATCCGAATGGACAATGCAAGTATTCAATTGCAATTCAGTACACTCAGATTGTACTCAGGATAGGCTTTTTAATAACAGTTATTGTTATATCATTAAATAGGCGCACGTCACGCATGAGCATGTGTATGTGTATGCATAACTACAAAGTTTCAGTTAAATGTAATTGATGCACATGTACGTAAATCTAAATTAAACTGCAGTCAATTGACATTAATTTACCCTTCGCATGCGTCAGATTAATTATTTATTAGAAACATTTGAAATGCTCTATTACTAGAATGATCTCAATGGGTAAAGTTGGGTTGGAAGACGCAAAAAAGCTTTCAAATCAATGAGTTATAAAATCAAACGTGTAATCAGAAAATTGAATCCTTAATTGAAGCACATAAAAGTGGAAAAGAGGAAGGATGAGCGTAAAATGATGGTATAACCGGAATCTGTATTAAGTTGGAATGTGAAAACAATAGCTGTAATGTGACACACAACTATGAGTCTGAAGTACAATAAGAAAGAAACTACTGGGAAATTATCTGTTTTAGTCAAAATTCAGATTTAAAAAAATGCGGGATGAGTTGACTTTTCTACATTTTAAGATTCTATGAAAACAGCCTAGAGGACGGAATGCATTATATATCATATGCTATTTTGAATTCTTATCAACAATTTTGTGATTAAGTTTAAAATTTTGCTTCGGAATCTGGTCCTCTAATCACTAAGCCATCCTGCCGCACATTATACTGCACACAATTTTCAGTTATATACTAACTAATGTAACTTGGTTAGTCTATTTTACTTTAGGTGGAGCTCATATGGCATCCATTTAAACCCAAAGTTCCAAATAGCCATCCCCAATCTGTCATTACTGAACGGACACCACACTACATGGGGAATTGGGATTGAAATGAACATTTATATAATTAAACGAACATTGGTTGCGCGGGTGGTGATAACAATTATTATAATCAAGGTTGCGGTCTTGATATAAACACCTGATCCATTAATTATTTACATATGTCAGTATAAACTAAGAATTGCATAGTGTAGAAGAAGGCAATTCGTCCAGTAGACCGGTTTCGTACTAATTGGGAACTCATCATATACCGGCCAGGATTTGCCGCGGACCGGACTCGAACTTGCGCACGTCTGCTTCAGAATCTGGTGCTCTAACCACTGAGCCATCCTGCCGCACACTACACTGCACACAATTTTCAGTTATATACTAACTAATGTAACTTGGTCAGATTTATTATTTATTCGAAATATTTGAAGTTCTCTATTACTAGAATGATCTCAATGGGTAAAGTTGGGTTGGAAGACGCAAAAAAGCTTTCAAATCAATGAGTTATAAAATCAAACGTGTAATCAGAAAATTGAATCCTTAATTGAAGCACATAAAAGTGGACAAGAGGAAGGATGAGCGTAAAATGATGGTATAACCGGAATCTGTATTAAGTTGGAATGTGAAAACAATAGCTGTAATGTAACACACAACTATGAGTCTGAAGTACAATAAGAAAGAAACTACTGGGAAATTATCTGTTTTAGTCAAAATTCAGATTTAAAAAAATGCGGGATGAGTTGACTTTTCTACATTTTAAGATTCTATGAAAACAGTCTAGAGGACGGAATGCATTATATATCATATGCTATTTTGAATTCTTATCAACAATTTTGTGATTAAGTTTAAAATTTTGCTTATTATTTAAAAACGTAGGCACATACGCATACTGTTAATCGACTGCAGCAATTAAATGAATATGAATTTCTTTATAATAGAAGGAAAACTGTTTCAATCAAATTATTTATTTGTTATTATTAGTGGTGCTTGCTGAAGGCAAAGCACACTATTACTATGCACCATATTTGTTATAATTCTTATTTTTCTTCCGTACAAATTTTGGCGCATAACTTGTCCCGCAGTTTTTGTTACAGACCCACAAAAGAGTCATCAAATTGTGCGGAGAGATATGCTATGACTTATATAAGCGATCGGACGTACAACGTTCGCGCAGTGAACGACAAATCGCCCCAAAAATCCCGTAGACAATGTATAGCGGCCAACTTCGACGGATCATAGCTCCGAGAGAGAGTGTCGTAGAAACATGTTAATCGCCCCATTTGGAGCAGCTTTCATGCTGTGCGAAAACATACTCCACAGTGAGGTGTAATTTGTACCCCTGGGGCCCTAGCAATCACAATGATTACCCTAGCAACAACCCTAACTCCCATACTAGCGACCCTAAAAACCACTCCAAGTAACTAAACAACCTCATTGCAACACTCTAGGAATCACTCCGATTATCCTAGCAGCTAACATGGGTAGCAACTGAGGGCCGAGTTCGGCTACTACAAGCACAACTCACATTTTCTTTAGGAAATATACATTCTACTTATTGTTATAATTCTGAGAGTAAGATTATCAACTCTAAATACTCATAGAACTTTAATTTTACAGACTTCAAACTCGGCCCTGTGCTTCAGACTGATCTGGCCGGGTGTGCTTTATATTTTCCTACTGATCAGTCTTATGTTTTTCATAAAAATTAAGAATAAATAGCATAAAAATCCCATAGACTTATATTGAGAAGACACTGCTCACCTGAACATTCCGTTAACAAATTACTCAACGATGCATAAACTAACAACCAAGGAACAGAGATATACTCAGACAGGCATAAAGTGTTCTATGCAGAGCGTACAAATTAGATTCGTTTACAATTTTTCTGACCTGACCTTAAAGATTTGTTTGTCACAGAAAATGGACAAAGGACAGGCATAAAGTGTTCTATGCAGAGCGTACAAATTAGATTCGTTTACAATTTTTCTGACCTGACCTTAAAGATTTGTTTGTCACAGAAAATGGACAAAGGAATGACTAATATGTAAACTGTAAAAATCCAATTGTCCTAGTAATTAATTAATTACAAAGAAGAATTGACCTTAGAGTTTTTTCAGTTTACGTTATTAATTTGGCTTGAGAGCCAAATTACTCATATTCTATTTAAATTTATTATTATTGTTATTAGTCATATGTCAGTATAAACAAAGAATTGCATAGTGTAGAAAAGGCAATTCATCCAGTAGACCGGTTTCGTCCTTATTGGGAACTCCTCAAATACTGGCCAGAATTTGCCGCGGGCAGGAATCGAACCTGGGCACGTCTGCTTCGGAATCTGGTCCTCTAATCACTGAGCCATCCTGCCGCACATTATACTGCACACAATTTTCAGTTATATACTAACTAATGTAACTTGGTTAGTCTATTTTACTTTAGGTGGAGCTCATATGGCATCCATTTAAACCCAAAGTTCCAAATAGCCATCCCCAATCTGTCATTACTGAACGGACACCACACTACATGGGGAATTGGGATTGAAATGAACATTTATATAATTAAACGAACATTGGTTGCGCGGGTGGTGATAACAATTATTATAATCAAGGTTGCGGTCTTGATATAAACACCTGATCCATTAATTATTTACATATGTCAGTATAAACAAAGAATTGCATAGTGAAGAAAAGGCAATTCGTCCAGTAGATCGGTTTCGTCCTTACTGGGAACTCATCAAATACTGGCCAGAATTTGTCGCGGACACGACTCGAATCTGGACACAACTGCTTCGGAATCTGGTGCTCTAACCACTAAACTATCATGCCCCACACAACATTGCACACAATTTTCAGTGATATACTAGCTAATGTAACTTGCTTAGTCTATTCTTCTTCAGATGGAGGTCATATGATATCCATGTAGACCCAAAGTTCCAACTAACCATCCCCAATCTGTCATTACTGAACAGACACAACACTACATGGGGAAGTGAAATTGAAATGAACATTTATATAATTAAACGAACATTGGTTGCGCGGGCGGTGATAATAGTTATTATAATCAAGGTTGCGGTCTTGATATAAACACCTGATCCATTAATTATTTACAAATGTCAGTATAAACTAAGAATTGTATAGTGTAAAGAAGGCAATTCATCCAGTAGACCGGTTTCGTACTAATTGGGAACTCATCATATACCGGCCAGGATTTGCCGCGGACAGGACTCGAACTTGCGCACGTCTGCTTCAGAATCTGGTGCTCTAACCACTGAGCCATCCTGCCGCACACTACACTGCACACAATTTTCAGTTATATACTAACTAATGTAACTTGGTCAGATTTATTATTTATTCGAAATATTTGAAGTTCTCTATTACTAGAATGATCTCAATGGGTAAAGTTGGGTTGGAAGACGCAAAAAAGCTTTCAAATCAATGAGTTATAAAATCAAACGTGTAATCAGAAAATTGAATCCTTAATTGAAGCACATAAAAGTGGACAAGAGGAAGGATGAGCGTAAAATGATGGTATAACCGGAATCTGTATTAAGTTGGAATGTGAAAACAATAGCTGTAATGTGACACACAACTATGAGTCTGAAGTACAATAAGAAAGAAACTACTGGGAAATTATCTGTTTTAGTCAAAATTCAGATTTAAAAAAATGCGGGATGAGTTGACTTTTCTACATTTTAAGATTCTATGAAAACAGCCTAGAGGACGGAATGCATTATATATCATATGCTATTTTGAATTCTTATCAACAATTTTGTGATTAAGTTTAAAATTTTGCTTATTATTTAAAAACGTAGGCACATACGCATACTGTTAATCGACTGTAGCAATTAAATGAATATGAATTTCTTTATAATAGAAGGAAAACTGTTTCAATCAAATTATTTATTTGTTATTATTAGTGGTGCTTGCTGAAGGCAAAGCACACTATTACTATGCACCATATTTGTTATAATTCTTATTTTTCTTCCGTACAAATTTTGGCGCATAACTTGTCCCGCAGTTTTTGTTACAGACCCACAAAAGAGTCATCAAATTGTGCGGAGAGATATGCTATGACTTATATAAGCGATCGGACGTACAACGTTCGCACAGTGAACGACAAATCGCCCCAAAAATCCCGTAGACAATGTATAGCGGCCAACTTCGACGGATCATAGCTCCGAGAGAGAGTGTCGTAGAAACATGTTAATCGCCCCATTTGGAGCAGCTTTCATGCTGTGCGAAAACATACTCCACAGTGAGGTGTAATTTGTACCCCTGGGGCCCTAGCAATCACAATGATTACCCTAGCAACAACCCTAACTCCCATACTAGGGACCCTAAAAACCACTCCAAGTAACTAAACAACCTCATTGCAACACTCTAGGAATCACTCCGATTATCCTAGCAGCTACCCTGGGTAGCAACTGAGGGCCGAGTTCGGCTACTGCAAGCACCACTCACATTTTCTTTAGGAAATATACATTCTACTTATTGTTATTATTCTGAGAGTAAGATTATCAACTCTAAATACTCATAGAACTTTAATTTTACAGACTTCAAACTCGGCCCTGTGCTTCAGACTGATCTGGCCGGGTGTGCTTTATATTTTCCTACTGATCAGTCTTATGTTTTTCATAAAAATTAAGAATAAATAGCATAAAAATCCCATAGACTTATATTGAGAAGACACTGCTCACCTGAACATTCCGTTAACAAATTACTCAACGATGCATAAACTAACAACCAAGGAACAGAGATATACTCAGACAGGCATAAAGTGTTCTATGCAGAGCGTACAAATTAGATTCGTTTACAATTTTTCTGACCTGACCTTAAAGATTTGTTTGTCACAGAAAATGGACAAAGGAATGACTAATATGTAAACTGTAAAAATCCAATTGTCCTAGTAATTAATTAATTACAAAGAAGAATTGACCTTAGAGTTTTTTCAGTTTACGTTATTAATTTGGCTTGAGAGCCAAATTACTCATATTCTATTTAAATTTATTATTATTGTTATTAGTCATATGTCAGTATAAACAAAGAATTGCATAGTGTAGAAAAGGTAATTCATCCAGTGGACCGGTTTCGTCCTTATTGGGAACTCCTCAAATACTGGCCAGAATTTGCCGCGGGCAGGAATCGAACCTGGGCACGTCTGCTTCGGAATCTGGTCCTCTAATCACTGAGCCATCCTGCCGCACATTATACTGCACACAATTTTCAGTTATATACTAACTAATGTAACTTGGTTAGTCTATTTTACTTTAGGTGGAGCTCATATGGCATCCATTTAAACCCAAAGTTCCAAATAGCCATCCCCAATCTGTCATTACTGAACGGACACCACACTACATGGGGAATTGGGATTGAAATGAACATTTATATAATTAAACGAACATTGGTTGCGCGGGTGGTGATAACAATTATTATAATCAAGGTTGCGGTCTTGATATAAACACCTGATCCATTAATTATTTACATATGTCAGTATAAACAAAGAATTGCATAGTGAAGAAAAGGCAATTCGTCCAGTAGATCGGTTTCGTCCTTACTGGGAACTCATCAAATACTGGCCAGAATTTGTCGCGGACTCGACTCGAATCTGGACACAACTGCTTCGGAATCTGGTGCTCTAACCACTAAACTATCATGCCCCACACAACATTGCACACAATTTTCAGTGATATACTAGCTAATGTAACTTGCTTAGTCTATTCTTCTTCAGATGGAGGTCATATGATATCCATTTAGACCCAAAGTTCCAACTAACCATCCCCAATCTGTCATTACTGAACAGACACAACACTACATGGGGAAGTGAAATTGAAATGAACATTTATATAATTAAACGAACATTGGTTGCGCGGGCGGTGATAATAGTTATTATAATCAAGGTTGCGGTCTTGATATAAACACCTGATCCATTAATTATTTACAAATGTCAGTATAAACTAAGAATTGTATAGTGTAAAGAAGGCAATTCATCCAGTAGACCGGTTTCGTACTAATTGGGAACTCATCATATACCGGCCAGGATTTGCCGCGGACCGGACTCGAACTTGCGCACGTCTGCTTCAGAATCTGGTGCTCTAACCACTGAGCCATCCTGCCGCACACTACACTGCACACAATTTTCAGTTATATACTAACTAATGTAACTTGGTCAGATTTATTATTTATTCGAAATATTTGAAGTTCTCTATTACTAGAATGATCTCAATGGGTAAAGTTGGGTTGGAAGACGCAAAAAAGCTTTCAAATCAATGAGTTATAAAATCAAACGTGTAATCAGAAAATTGAATCCTTAATTGAAGCACATAAAAGTGGACAAGAGGAAGGATGAGCGTAAAATGATGGTATAACCGGAATCTGTATTAAGTTGGAATGTGAAAACAATAGCTGTAATGTAACACACAACTATGAGTCTGAAGTACAATAAGAAAGAAACTACTGGGAAATTATCTGTTTTAGTCAAAATTCAGATTTAAAAAAATGCGGGATGAGTTGACTTTTCTACATTTTAAGATTCTATGAAAACAGCCTAGAGGACGGAATGCATTATATATCATATGCTATTTTGAATTCTTATCAACAATTTTGTGATTAAGTTTAAAATTTTGCTTATTATTTAAAAACGTAGGCACATACGCATACTGTTAATCGACTGCAGCAATTAAATGAATATGAATTTCTTTATAATAGAAGGAAAACTGTTTCAATCAAATTATTTATTTGTTATTATTAGTGGTGCTTGCTGAAGGCAAAGCACACTATTACTATGCACCATATTTGTTATAATTCTTATTTTTCTTCCGTACAAATTTTGGCGCATAACTTGTCCTGCAGTTTTTGTTACAGACCCACAAAAGAGTCATCAAATTGTGCGGAGAGATATGCTATGACTTATATAAGCGATCGGACGTACAACGTTCGCGCAGTGAACGACAAATCGCCCCAAAAATCCCGTAGACAATGTATACCGGCCAACTTCGACGGATCATAGCTCCGAGAGAGAGTGTCGTAGAAACATGTTAATCGCCCCATTTGGAGCAGCTTTCATGCTGTACGAAAACATACTCCACAGTGAGGTGTAATTTGTACCCCTGGGGCCCTAGCAATCACAATGATTACCCTGGCAACAACCCTAACTCCCATACTAGGCACCCTAAAAACCACTCCAAGTAACTAAAGAACCTCATTGCAACACTCTAGGAATCACTCCGATTATCCTAGCAGCTACCCTGGGTAGCAACTGAGGGCCGAGTTTGGCCACTGCAAGCACCACTCACATTTTCTTTAGGAAATATACATTCTACTTATTGTTATAATTCTGAGAGTAAGATTATCAACTCTAAATACTCATAGAACTTTAATTTTACAGACTTCAAACTCGGCCCTGTGCTTCAGACTGATCTGGCCAGGTGTGCTTTATATTTTCCTACTGATCAGTCTTATGTTTTTCATAAAAAATAAGAATAAATAGCATAAAAATCCCATAGACTTATATTGAGAAGACATTGCTCACCTGAACATTGCGTTAACAAATTACTCAACGATGCATAAACTAACAACCAAGGAACAGAGATATACTCAGACAGGTATATAAAGTGTTCTATGCAG
Organism: Eudiplozoon nipponicum; assembly: GCA_029291075.1. Classification (NCBI taxonomy): domain Eukaryota; kingdom Metazoa; phylum Platyhelminthes; class Monogenea; order Mazocraeidea; family Diplozoidae; genus Eudiplozoon; species Eudiplozoon nipponicum. The sequence goes on from JAQBSW010008872.1 coordinate 8,827, forward strand.
AGCGTACAAATTAGATTCGTTTACAATTTTTCTTACCTGACCTTAAAGATTTGTTTGTCACAGAAAATGGACAAAGGAATGACTAATATGTAAACTGTAAAAATCCAATTGTCCTAGTAATTAATTAATTACAAAGAAGAATTGACCTTAGAGTTTTTTCAGTTTACGTTATTAATTTGGCTTGAGAGCCAAATTACTCATATTCTATTTAAATTTATTATTATTGTTATTAGTCATATGTCAGTATAAACAAAGAATTGCATAGTGTAGAAAAGGCAATTCATCCAGTAGACCGGTTTCGTCCTTAGTGGGTACTCCTCAAATACTGGCTAGAATTTGCCGCGGCAGAGAATCGAACCTGGGCACGTCTGCTTCGGAGTCTGGTCCTCTAATCACTGAGCCATCCTGCCGCACATTATACCGCACACAATTTTCAGTTATATACTAACTAATGTAACTTGGTTAGTCTATTTTACTTTAGGTGGAGCTCATATGGCATCCATTTAAACCCAAAGTTCCAAATAGCCATCCCCAATCTGTCATTACTGAACGGACACCACACTACATGGGGAATTGGGATTGAAATGAACATTTATATAATTAAACGAACATTGGTTGCGCGGGTGGTGATAACAATTATTATAATCAAGGTTGCGGTCTTGATATAAACACCTGATCCATTAATTATTTACATATGTCAGTATAAACAAAGAATTGCATAGTGAAGAAAAGGCAATTCGTCCAGTAGATCGGTTTCGTCCTTACTGGGAACTCATCAAATACTGGCCAGAATTTGTCGCGGACTCGACTCGAATCTGGACACAACTGCTTCGGAATCTGGTGCTCTAACCACTAAACTATCATGCCCCACACAACATTGCACACAATTTTCAGTGATATACTAGCTAATGTAACTATGCTTAGTCTATTCTTTTTCAGATGGAGGTCATATGATATCCATTTAGACCCAAAGTTCCAACTAACCATCCCCAATCTGTCATTACTGAACAGACACAACACTTCCTGGGGAAGTGAAATTGAAATGAACATTTATATAATTAAAGGAACATTGGTTGCGCGGGCGGTGATAATAGTTATTATAATCAAGGTTGCGGTCTTGACATAAACACCTGATCCATTAATTATTTACAAATGTCAGTATAAACTAAGAATTGTATAGTGTAAAGAAGGCAATTCATCCAGTAGACCGGTTTCGTACTAATTGGGAACTCATCATATACCGGCCAGGATTTGCCGCGAACCGGACTCGAACTTGCGCACGTCTGCTTCAGAATCTGGTGCTCTAACCACTGAGCCATCCTGCCGCACACTACATTGCACACAATTTTCAGTTATATACTAACTAATGTAACTTGGTCAGATTTATTATTTATTCGAAATATTTGAAGTTCTCTATTACTAGAATGATCTCAATGGGTAAAGTTGGGTTGGAAGACGCAAAAAAGCTTTCAAATCAATGAGTTATAAAATCAAACGTGTAATCAGAAAATTGAATCCTTAATTGAAGCACATAAAAGTGGAAAAGAGGAAGGATGAGCGTAAAATGATGGTATAACCGGAATCTGTATTAAGTTGGAATGTGAAAACAATAGCTGTAATGTAACACACAACTATGAGTCTGAAGTACAATAAGAAAGAAACTACTGGGAAATTATCTGTTTTAGTCAAAATTCAGATTTAAAAAAATGCGGGATGAGTTGACTTTTCTACATTTTAGGATTCTATGAAAACAGTCTAGAGGACGGAATGCATTATATATCATATGCTATTTTGAATTCTTATCAACAATTTTGTGATTAAGTTTAAAATTTTGCTTATTATTTAAAAACTTAGGCACATACGCATACTGTTAATCGACTGCAGCAATTAAATGAATATGAATTTCTTCATAATAGAAGGAAAACTGTTTCAATCAAATTATTTATTTGTTATTATTAGTGGTGCTTGCTGAAGGCAAAGCACACTATTACTATGCACCATATTTGTTATAATTCTTATTTTTCTTCCGTACAAATTTTGGCGCATAACTTCTCCCGCAGTTTATGTTACAGACCCACAAAATAGTCATCAAATTGTGCGGAGAGATATGCTATGACTTATATAAGCGATCGGACGTACAACGTTCGCGCAGTGAACGACAAATCGCCCCAAAAATCCCGTAGACAATGTATAGCGGCCAACTTCGACGGATCATAGCTCCGAGAGAGGGTATCGTAGAAACATGTTAATCGTTCCATTTGGAGCAGCTTTTATGCTGTGCGAAAACATACTCCACAGTGAGGTGTAATTTGTACCCCTGCGGCCCTAGCAATCACAATGATTACCCTAGCAACAACCCTAACTCCCATACTAGGGACCCTAAAAACCACTCCAAGTAACTAAACAACCTCATTGCAACACTCTAGGAATCACTCCGATTATCCTAGCAGCTACCCTGGGTAGCGACTGAGGGCCGAGTTCGGCTACTGCAAGCACCACTCAGATTTTGTTTAGGAAATATACATTCTCCTTATTTTTATTAATCTGAGAGTAAGATTATCAACTCTAAATACTCATAGAACTTTAATTTTACAGACTTCAAACTCGGCCGTGCGCTTCAGACTGATCTGGCCAGGTGTGCTTTATATTTTCCTACTGATCAGTCTTATGTTTTTCATAAAAATTAAGAATAAATAGCATAAAAATACCATAGACTTATATTGAGAAGACATTGCTCACCTGAACATTCCGTTAACAAATTACTCAACGATGCATAAACTAACAACCAAGGAACAGAGATATACTCAGACAGGTATAAAGTGTTCTATGCAGAGCGTACAAATTAGATTCGTTTACAATTTTTCTTACCTGACCTTAAAGATTTGTTTGTCACAGAAAATGGACAAAGGAATGACTAATATGTAAACTTTAAAAATCCAATTGTCCTAGTAATTAATTAATTACAAAGAAGAATTGACCTTAGAGTTTTTTCAGTTTACGTTATTAATTTGGCTTGGGAGCCAAATTACTCATATTCCATTTAAATTTATTATTATTGTTATTAGTCATATGTCAGTATAAACAAAGAATTGCATAGTGTAGAAAAGGTAATTCATCCAGTGGACCGGTTTCGTACTAATTGGGAACTCATCATACACCGGCCAGGATTTGCCGCGGACCGGACTCGAACTTGCGCACGTCTGCTTCAGAATCTGGTGCTCTAACCACTGAGCCATCCTGCCGCACACTACACTGCACACAATTTTCAGTTATATACTAACTAATGTAACTTGGTCAGATTTATTATTTATTCGAAATATTTGAAGTGCTCTATTACTAGAATGATCTCAATGGGTAAAGTTGGGTTGGAAGACGCAAAAAAGCTTTCAAATCAATGAGTTATAAAATCAAACGTGTAATCAGAAAATTGAATCCTTAATTGAAGCACATAAAAGTGGACAACAGGAAGGATGAGCGTAAAATGATGGTATAACCGGAATCTGTATTAAGTTGGAATGTGAAAACAATAGCTGTAATGTAACACACAACTATGAGTCTGAAGTACAATAAGAAAGAAACTACTGGGAAATTATCTGTTTTAGTCAAAATTCAGATTTAAAAAAATGCGGGATGAGTTGACTTTTCTACATTTTAAGATTCTATGAAAACAGCCTAGAGGACGGAATGCATTATATATCATATGCTATTTTGAATTCTTATCAACAATTTTGTGATAAAGTGTAAAATTTTGCTTATTATTTAAAAACGTAGGCACATACGCATACTGTTAATCGACTGTAGCAAATAAATGAATATGAATTTCTTTATAATAGAAGGAAAACTGTTTCAATCAAATTATTTATTTGTTATTATTTGTTATTATTAGTGGTGCTTGCTGAAGGCAAAGCACACTATTACTATGCACCATATTTGTTATAATTCTTATTTTACTTCCGTACAAATTTTGGCGCATAACTTGTCCCGCAGTTTTTGTTACAGACCCACAAGTGTCATCAAATTGTGCGGAGAGATATGCTATGACTTATATAAGATATCGGACGTACAACGTTCGCGCAGTGAACGACAAAATAGTCATCATAGAGGTAAATGGCATTGATGATTGTGTTACGTTGGATCGTTGCATTCCCCAGTTTATCTGGATCGACGATAAGACTGAATTAACAGATTAGTTGAATGACCATCGTTCCATGGACAAATCTGATGTGTGCAATCCAATCACGTAGGCATATAATTCAAAGCAGCGATTTTCACAAGACGCGTTGTTGAATACATCGACATCATTTGCTACAGAGTTACAAGATCATAACGTTTTGCCAACGTCAGGCGAATTAGCAGTGCCAGTGACAACTAAACAGGGCGCGACGTCGACATCAAAGGCGCCATTATGCACAACTCATTCAGGAAGATAACAACGTCAGCCGAAGAACAATGATTACGTCCATTATTGACCGTCTTTATTTAGAAGGTGTTGCATGTAGAGCAAGATATTTGCTCCGAAAAAAATTGTGATTGAAACGAATATTTTTTTAAAAAATTATTCGTTTATTTTCTAGAACATTCTTTGTTTAAATACTTTGCAGTATATATACTTTTGAATTGTGCGTAATTTCAGTTTTGATAATGTTTACCTGATTGGCCTGACTTTCCTTAGCAAACTACATTTATTTCTTTTCTCTACTTTTCGGTTAAAGATACTCGATTTTCACAATATACATCTGCTATCTTTTTGTTTGAATCGTTCATATTGGGCACGTTCTGGAACAGGTAATTTAATAATTCTGTTTTTCGCGTCTTATTTCTTTCCAGATTATTTGATGGGGTGTATTGCTACGTAAGAAGTACATAGTCCACTGCCTAACACTAAGTTATCAAATATATATTTAAGTTCGATTAGCCTGGAAGGTAATCTTAAATTTCAGGACACAAACAAGTTAGCTGAAGATATAGCATGCATGAGCTCAATAGATGTGAACGAGAATACCAAATTATCAGACTCAATTGGGTATATTAAGCCTGCAAACGACTAGGCATCTATGGGGTTCTCATTCACAAATAGGTATGGAGGCTCTACACTGTTAAGTAATTATGAAACAAACTGTTCCTTAACTAAAATACCTACTCCAGATAATTCAATGTATTCTTCACCTAAAAAATATATGAATATATATGTGGGCTCATTCTTACGTTCTCATGGGATCACGGTCATATAAATCTTCATATTTTATCTTTTGCAAAACTTGAGGGGTAAATGATAACTTCCTTTTAATTAGAATGTGTAAAATAGATATGAATAGAACAGTATAAACAAGATTTTATCACTTTTCTTTTAAATTACCTGCTGCGCACCATTCGGCTAACTTCAAATTGATAATACTGGCAGCGTCCATTAAACACTGCATTGAAAAACCTTATATTAATCCCAAAATAACGATAGAAAAACGTAAAACCCGAAACACAAAGCACAATAATAATCAACATTTACGTGATCGTAACAGCGGTTAAAGTGAATCGCCAGATATCTCTAAAGAAAATGCGACATTTTGTAAAAAAATGCTTGATTCCTATTGGTTGCCATCAAAGTCGAGCTATATTCGCCTTTGTCAGTGATTAATACTAGCTTGCGTTTTTGGTGAATTTTGATTGGTTGCCGATATAGCGCTAGCAATCTCGACGCTAACTGCGTGAAATGACCTTCAGACTCCGGTAACTCCAACTATACGCGTATATAAATTTTTTCTATGTGCATATATATTTACATAATAATGATGGTATATTTATTTTGCAACAAAGTCAAACAGGCACGACCATTGAAATAACAAATCAAGGTAAGGATATGTGGAAATGACTGAAATTGTGACAAGCAAAGTATATATATAATAGATATATGAAGAAATATCTATAAGTACTATAAATGTATATATATGCTTATATCATATATATAATTAGTAGTCATAGGTATATAAAATTACACTGATCACACTAATATTTATTTATACATATGCATAATTATACATAAGTTTCTTTCTCTATATATATATACAAATAAACATATCGATATATTTTATATATATGGTCAGATATAGTAAATATAATTATTTCTATAAGTTGATTAACTTAGGAACATGCATATCATTATTTATATTTGACCTTTAATGTAGGTTACATATATAAGAGTTAGACATCGTTTGTGGCGGAGAACTAATATATATGCAATAATGAATCTCGTAACATATAAGTTCAATTATGACCAGAAGGATTAACCAAAGACAACATGATTGGTAATTATAATCTCGTTCACATTCATTTCGTGCTTACTGGTCATAATTGAACTAATTTGTTACTAGGTGCGCAACACCAAAATTGAGAATTACGACTATCTCTGAACAACTGTTACTCCAGAAAATCCAGACACTATGGCCCTGATCGATATTAGTTGTCACAATTCGCGGTAATCATGACGTCGTTCAATTAAATGTATTAAAGTGGTATAGTATTTATTGCGGAGAGCTAATGTATATGAAATTATGTATAAGGTGTTGCGCACCTAGTAACTAATTAGTTCAATTATGGCAAGAAGGATAAACCAAAGACCGCATGATCAAAAGTATAATCTCGTGCACATTCGTTTCGTGCTTACTGGCAACTCACCATCAGGAGTCGGTATTACGCCCTTTACCCATTATATATTTTACTGAGTAATGTGGGAATTTATTCGGTACAATCTCATATACGAATGTGTAAACTTGCAGTAGTGAGGCTAATATGATATAAAGTCTTCGAAAATGCGAATTCAAAGCACACTCTATATAATACATATGCCGAGTGTGTAAGAACACCAAAACTATGGCTATTGCGTCAGTTCCCGTTACCAACATTATAGAAGCGAAAAGGTACATGGTACCAACACTATGTTTTCCGAGTCCGTACATGGTACCAACATGATGAATTTCAATTTATGCTATTGTTCACCAAAATTGACAATCACAACTATTTCTGAATTCCTGTAAGTCCAATAAATCCATACCTCTAGTTTTGATCGATATCAGTTATCACATTTCGCGCTAATCATGACATCATTCAATTCAATATATAGAGATTGATACTGCTTGTGGCGAAGAAATAATATATATGCAATTATGTAATAGATGTTGCGCAACTATTTAAATATTATTTCAATTATGACCAGAAGGATAAACCAAAGACAGCATGAACGGAAAGTATAATCTCGTGCACATTCATTTATATATATATATATGGAGGAATCGCTATATTCTAATATGTGTGGTATAAAAATGTTATAATATTCAATAAATAATTAAACTAAAATAAAAAAGAATTTTATATATATATATATATATATATATATATATATATATATATATATATATATATATTCTGTATTATGTCCACTGCCTTCAAATATTACAGAGTATATTTTCTTCTTAATAAGATATATAAATATATATACATATAATAATTAATAAAATATAATTAATGTTGTTAATAGACCATAATTTAAATAGGAAAATTTGACTCAAGCATCTGCATATATTATAGATATATGTGAATAAATATCTATATGTAATATAAACGTAGATATTTATGTGTTTTGTACATATTTATATACGTAATGTCCCTGGATATATAAATCACAAAGAATTGCATAGTGAAGAAAAGGCAATTCGTCCAGTAGATCGCTTTCGTCCTTACTGGGAACTCATCAAATACTGGCCAGAATTTGTCGCGTACACGACTCGAATCTGGACACAACTGCTTCGGAATCTGGTGCTTTAACCACTAAACTATCATGCCCCACACAACATTGCACACAATTTTCAGTGATATACTAGCTAATGTAACTTGCTTAGGTCTATTCTTCTTCAGATGGAGGTCATATGATATCCAGTTAGACCCAAAGTTCCAACTAACCATCCCCAATCTGTCATTACTGAACAGACAACACTACATGTGGAAGTGAAATTGAAATGAACATTTATATAATTAAACGAACATTGGTTGCGCGGGCGGTGATAATAGTTATTATAATCAAGGTTGCGGTCTTGACATAAACACCTGATCCATTAATTATTTACAAATGTCAGTATAAACTAAGAATTGTACAGTGTAAAGAAGGCAATTCATCCAGTAGACCGGTTTCGTACTAATTGGGAACTCATCATATACCGGCCAGGATTTGCCGCGGACCGGACTCGAACTTGCGCACGTCTGCTTCAGAATCTGGTGCTCTAACCACTGAGCCATCCTGCCGCACACTACACTGCACACAATTTTCAGTTATATACTAACTAACGTAACTTGGTCAGATTTATTATTTATTCGAAATATTTGAAGTTCTCTATTACTAGAATGATCTCAATGGGTAAAGTTGGGTTGGAAGACGCAAAAAAGCTTTCAAATCAATGAGTTATAAAATCAAACGTGTAATCAGAAAATTGAATCCTTAATTGAAGCACATAAAAGTGGAAAAGAGGAAGGATGAGCGTAAAATGATGGTATAACCGGAATCTGTATTAAGTTGGAATGTGAAAACAATAGCTGTAATTTAACACACAACTATGAGTCTGAAGTTCAATAAGAAAGAAACTACTGGGAAATTATCTGTTTTAGTCAAAATTCAGATTTAAAAAAATGCGGGATGAGTTGACTTTTCTACATTTTAAGATTCTATTAAAACAGTCTAGAGGACGGAATGCATTATATATCATATGATATTATGAATTCTTATCAACAATTTTGTGATCAAGTTTAAAATTTTGCTTATTATTTAAAAACGTAGGCACATACGCATACTGTTAATCGACTGCAGCAATTAAATGAATATGAATTTCTTCATAATAGAAGGAAAACTTTTTCAATCAAATTATTTATTTGTCATTATTAGTGGTGTTTGCTGAAGGCAATGCACACTATTACTATGCACCATATTTGTTATAATTCGTATTTTTCTTCCGTACAAATTTTGGCGCATAACTTGTCCCGCAGTTTTTGTTACAGACCCACAAAAGAGTCATCAAATTGTGCGGAGAGATATGCTATGACTTATATAAGCGATCGGACGTACAACGTTCGCGCAGTGAACGACAAATCGCCCCAAAAATCCCGTAGACAATGTATAGCGGCCAACTTCGACGGATCATAGCTCCGAGAGAGAGTGTCGTAGAAACATGTTAATCGCCCCATTTGGAGCAGCTTTCATGCTGTGCGAAAACATACTCCACAGTGAGGTGTAATTTGTACCCCTGGGGCCCTAGCAATCACAATGATTACCCTAGCAACAACCCTAACTCCCATACTAGGCACCCTAAAAACCACTCCAAGTAACTAAACAACCTCATTGCAACACTCTAGGAATCACTCCGATTATCCTAGCAGCTACCCTGGGTAGCAACTGAGGGCCGAGTTCGGCTACTGCAAGCACCACTCACATTTTCTTTAGGAAATATACATTCTACTTATTGTTATTATTCTGAGAGTAAGATTATCAACTCTAAATACTCATAGAACTTTAATTTTACAGACTTCAAACTCGGCCCTGTGCTTCAGACTGATCTCGCCGGGTGTGCTTTATATTTTCCTACTGATCAGTCTTATGTTTTTCATAAAAATTAAGAATAAATAGCATAAAAATCCCATAGACTTATATTGAGAAGACATTGCTCACCTGAACATTCCGTTAACAAATTACTCAACGATGCATAAACTAACAACCAAGGAACAGAGATATACTCAGACAGGTATAAAGTGTTCTATGCAGAGCGTACAAATTAGATTCGTTTACAATTTTTCTTACCTGACCTTAAAGATTTGTTTGTCACAGAATATGGACAAAGGAATGACTAATATGTAAACTGTAAAAATCCAATTGTCCTAGTAATTAATTAATTTCAAAGAAGAATTGACCTCAGAGTTTTTTCAGTTTACGTTATTAATTTGGCTTGAGAGCCAAATTGCTCATATTCTATTTAACATTATTATTATTTTTATTAGTCATATGTCAGTATAAACAAAGAATTGCATAGTGTAGAAAAGGCAATTCATCCAGTAGACCGGTTTCGTCCTTATTGGGAACTCCTCAAATACTGGCCAGAATTTGCCGCGGGCAGGAATCGAACTAGGGCACGTCTGCTTCGAAATCTGGTGCTCTAACCACTGAGCCATCCTGCCGCACACTACACTGCACACAATTTTCAGTTATATACTAACTAACGTAACTTGGTCAGATTTATTATTTATTCAAAATATTTCAAGTTCTCTATTACTAGAATGATCTCAATGGGTAAAGTTGGGTTGGAAGACGCAAAAAAGCTTTCAAATCAATGAGTTATAAAATCAAACGTGTAATCAGAAAATTGAATCCTTAATTGAAGCACATAAAAGTGGAAAAGAGGAAGGATGAGCGTAAAATGATGGTATAACCGGAATCTGTATTAAGTTGGAATGTGAAAACAATAGCTGTAATGTAACACACAACTATGAGTCTGAAGTACAATAAGAAAGAAACTACTGGGAAATTATCTGTTTTAGTCAAAATTCAGATTTTAAAAAATGCGGGATGAGTTGACTTTTCTACATTTTAAGATTCTATGAAAACAGTCTAGAAGACGGAATGCATTATATATCATATGCTATTTTGAATTCTAATCAACAATTTTGTGATTAAGTTTAAAATTTTGCTTATTATTTAAAAACGTAGGCACATATGTATACTGTTAATCGACTGCAGCAATTAAATGAATATGAATTTCTTTATAATAGAAGGAAAACTGTTTCAATCAAATTATTTATTTGTTATTATTAGTGGTGCTTGCTGAAGGCAAAGCACACTATTACTATGCACCATATTTGTTATAATTCTTATTTTTCTTCCGTACAAATTTTGGCGCATAACTTGTCCCGCAGTTTTTGTTACAGACCCACAAGAGTCATCAAATTGTGCGGAGAGATATGCTATGACTTATATAAGAGATCGGACGTACAACGTTCGCGCAGTGAACGACAAAATAGTCATCATAGAGGTAAATGGCATTGATGATTGTGTTACGTTGGATCGTTGCATTCCCCAGTTTATCTGGATCGACGATAAGACTGAATTAACAGATTAGTTGAATGACCATCGTTCCATGGACAAATCTGATGTGTGCAATCCAATCACGTAGGCATATAATTCAAAGCAGCGATTTTCACAAGACGCGTTGTTGAATACATCGACATCATTTGCTACAGAGTTACAAGATCATAACGTTTTGCCAACGTCAGGCGAATTAGCAGTGCCAGTGACAACTAAACAGGGCGCGACGTCGACATCAAAGGCGCCATTATGCACAACTCATTCAGGAAGATAACAACGTCAGCCGAAGAACAATGATTACGTCCATTATTGACCGTCTTTATTTAGAAGGTGTTGCATGTAGAGCAAGATATTTGCTCCGAAAAAAATTGTGATTGAAACGAATATTTTTTTAAAAAATTATTCGTTTATTTTCTAGAACATTCTTTGTTTAAATACTTTGCAGTATATATACTTTTGAATTGTGCGTAATTTCAGTTTTGATAATGTTTACCTGATTGGCCTGACTTTCCTTAGCAAACTACATTTATTTCTTTTCTCTACTTTTCGGTTAAAGATACTCGATTTTCACAATATACATCTGCTATCTTTTTGTTTGAATCGTTCATATTGGGCACGTTCTGGAACAGGTAATTTAATAATTCTGTTTTTCGCGTCTTATTTCTTTCCAGATTATTTGATGGGGTGTATTGCTACGTAAGAAGTACATAGTCCACTGCCTAACACTAAGTTATCAAATATATATTTAAGTTCGATTAGCCTGGAAGGTAATCTTAAATTTCAGGACACAAACAAGTTAGCTGAAGATATAGCATGCATGAGCTCAATAGATGTGAACGAGAATACCAAATTATCAGACTCAATTGGGTATATTAAGCCTGCAAACGACTAGGCATCTATGGGGTTCTCATTCACAAATAGGTATGGAGGCTCTACACTGTTAAGTAATTATGAAACAAACTGTTCCTTAACTAAAATACCTACTCCAGATAATTCAATGTATTCTTCACCTAAAAAATATATGAATATATATGTGGGCTCATTCTTACGTTCTCATGGGATCACGGTCATATAAATCTTCATATTTTATCTTTTGCAAAACTTGAGGGGTAAATGATAACTTCCTTTTAATTAGAATGTGTAAAATAGATATGAATAGAACAGTATAAACAAGATTTTATCACTTTTCTTTTAAATTACCTGCTGCGCACCATTCGGCTAACTTCAAATTGATAATACTGGCAGCGTCCATTAAACACTGCATTGAAAAACCTTATATTAATCCCAAAATAACGATAGAAAAACGTAAAACCCGAAACACAAAGCACAATAATAATCAACATTTACGTGATCGTAACAGCGGTTAAAGTGAATCGCCAGATATCTCTAAAGAAAATGCGACATTTTGTAAAAAAATGCTTGATTCCTATTGGTTGCCATCAAAGTCGAGCTATATTCGCCTTTGTCAGTGATTAATACTAGCTTGCGTTTTTGGTGAATTTTGATTGGTTGCCGATATAGCGCTAGCAATCTCGACGCTAACTGCGTGAAATGACCTTCAGACTCCGGTAACTCCAACTATACGCGTATATAAATTTTTTCTATGTGCATATATATTTACATAATAATGATGGTATATTTATTTTGCAACAAAGTCAAACAGGCACGACCATTGAAATAACAAATCAAGGTAAGGATATGTGGAAATGACTGAAATTGTGACAAGCAAAGTATATATATATAATATATATATGAAGAAATATCTATAAGTACTATAAATGTATATATATGCTTATATCATATATATAATTAGTAGTCATAGGTATATAAAATTACACTGATCACACTAATATTTATTTATACATATGCATAATTATACATAAGTTTCTTTCTCTATATATATATACAAATAAACATATCGATATATTTTATATATATGGTCAGATATAGTAAATATAATTATTTCTATAAGTTGATTAACTTAGGAACATGCATATCATTATTTATATTTGACCTTTAATGTAGGTTACATATATAAGAGTTAGACATCGTTTGTGGCGGAGAACTAATATATATGCAATAATGAATCTCGTAACATATAAGTTCAATTATGACCAGAAGGATTAACCAAAGACAACATGATTGGTAATTATAATCTCGTTCACATTCATTTCGTGCTTACTGGTCATAATTGAACTAATTTGTTACTAGGTGCGCAACACCAAAATTGAGAATTACGACTATCTCTGAACAACTGTTACTCCAGAAAATCCAGACACTATGGCCCTGATCGATATTAGTTGTCACAATTCGCGGTAATCATGACGTCGTTCAATTAAATGTATTAAAGTGGTGTAGTATTTATTGCGGAGAGCTAATGTATATGAAATTATGTATAAGGTGTTGCGCACCTAGTAACTAATTAGTTCAATTATGGCAAGAAGGATAAACCAAAGACCGCATGATCAAAAGTATAATCTCGTGCACATTCGTTTCGTGCTTACTGGCAACTCACCATCAGGAGTCGGTATTACGCCCTTTACCCATTATATATTTTACTGAGTAATGTGGGAATTTATTCGGTACAATCTCATATACGAATGTGTAAACTTGCAGTAGTGAGGCTAATATGATATAAAGTCTTCGAAAATGCGAATTCAAAGCACACTCTATATAATACATATGCCGAGTGTGTAAGAACACCAAAACTATGGCTATTGCGTCAGTTCCCGTTACCAACATTATAGAAGCGAAAAGGTACATGGTACCAACACTATGTTTTCCGAGTCCGTACATGGTACCAACATGATGAATTTCAATTTATGCTATTGTTCACCAAAATTGACAATCACAACTATTTCTGAATTCCTGTAAGTCCAATAAATCCATACCTCTAGTTTTGATCGATATCAGTTATCACATTTCGCGCTAATCATGACATCATTCAATTCAATATATAGAGATTGATACTGCTTGTGGCGGAGAAATAATATATATGCAATTATGTAATAGATGTCGCGCAACTATTTAAATATTATTTCAATTACGACCAGAAAGATAAACCAAAGACAGCATGAACGGAAAGTATAATCTCGTGCACATCCATTTATATATAAATATATAAATATATATATATATATATATATATATATATATATATATATATATATATATATTCTTTATTATGTCCATTGCCTTCGAATATTACACAGTATATTTTCTTCTTAATAAGATATATAAATATATATACATATAATAATTAATAAACTATAATTAATGTTGTTAATAGACCATAATTTAAATAGGAAAATTTGACTCAAGCATCTGCATATATTATAGATATATGTGAATAAATATCTATATGTAATATAAACGTAGATATTTATGTGTTTTGTACATATTTATATACGTAATGTCCCTGGATATATAAATCACAAAGAATTGCATAGTGAAGAAAAGGCAATTCGTCCAGTAGATCGGTTTCGTCCTTACTGGGAACTCATCAAATACTGGCCAGAATTTGTCGCGTACACGACTCGAATCTGGACACAACTGCTTCGGAATCTGGTGCTTTAACCACTAAACTATCATGCCCCACACAACATTGCACACAATTTTCAGTGATATACTAGCTAATGTAACTTGCTTAGTCTATTCTTCTTCAGATGGAGGTCATATGATATCCATTTAGACCCAAAGTTCCAACTAACCATCCCCAATCTGTCATTACTGAACAGACAACACTACATGTGGAAGTGAAATTGAAATGAACATTTATATAATTAAACGAACATTGGTTGCGCGGGCGGTGATAATAGTTATTATAATCAAGGTTGCGGTCTTGACATAAACACCTGATCCATTAATTATTTACAAATGTCAGTATAAACTAAGAATTGTACAGTGTAAAGAAGGCAATTCATCCAGTAGACCGGTTTCGTACTAATTGGGAACTCATCATATACCGGCCAGGATTTGCCGCGGACCGGACTCGAACTTGCGCACGTCTGCTTCAGAATCTGGTGCTCTAACCACTGAGCCATCCTGCCGCACACTACACTGCACACAATTTTCAGTTATATACTAACTAACGTAACTTGGTCAGATTTATTATTTATTCGAAATATTTCAAGTTCTCTATTACTAGAATGATCTCAATGGGTAAAGTTGGGTTGGAAGACGCAAAAAAGCTTTCAAATCAATGAGTTATAAAATCAAACGTGTAATCAGAAAATTGAATCCTTAATTGAAGCACATAAAAGTGGAAAAGAGGAAGGATGAGCGTAAAATGATGGTATAACCGGAATCTGTATTAAGTTGGAATGTGAAAACAATAGCTGTAATTTAACACACAACTATGAGTCTGAAGTTCAATAAGAAAGAAACTACTGGGAAATTATCTGTTTTAGTCAAAATTCAGATTTAAAAAAATGCGGGATGAGTTGACTTTTCTACATTTTAAGATTCTATTAAAACAGTCTAGAGGACGGAATGCATTATATATCATATGATATTATGAATTCTTATCAACAATTTTGTGATCAAGTTTAAAATTTTGCTTATTATTTAAAAACGTAGGCACATACGCATACTGTTAATCGACTGCAGCAATTAAATGAATATGAATTTCTTCATAATAGAAGGAAAACTTTTTCAATCAAATTATTTATTTGTCATTATTAGTGGTGTTTGCTGAAGGCAATGCACACTATTACTATGCACCATATTTGTTATAATTCGTATTTTTCTTCCGTACAAATTTTGGCGCATAACTTGTCCCGCAGTTTTTGTTACAGACCCACAAAAGAGTCATCAAATTGTGCGGAGAGATATGCTATGACTTATATAAGCGATCGGACGTACAACGTTCGCGCAGTGAACGACAAATCGCCCCAAAAATCCCGTAGACAATGTATAGCGGCCAACTTCGACGGATCATAGCTCCGAGAGAGAGTGTCGTAGAAACATGTTAATCGCCCCATTTGGAGCAGCTTTCATGCTGTGCGAAAACATACTCCACAGTGAGGTGTAATTTGTACCCCTGGGGCCCTAGCAATCACAATGATTACCCTAGCAACAACCCTAACTCCCATACTAGGCACCCTAAAAACCACTCCAAGTAACTAAACAACCTCATTGCAACACTCTAGGAATCACTCCGATTATCCTAGCAGCTACCCTGGGTAGCAACTGAGGGCCGAGTTCGGCTACTGCAAGCACCACTCACATTTTCTTTAGGAAATATACATTCTACTTATTGTTATTATTCTGAGAGTAAGATTATCAACTCTAAATACTCATAGAACTTTAATTTTACAGACTTCAAACTCGGCCCTGTGCTTCAGACTGATCTCGCCGGGTGTGCTTTATATTTTCCTACTGATCAGTCTTATGTTTTTCATAAAAATTAAGAATAAATAGCATAAAAATCCCATAGACTTATATTGAGAAGACATTGCTCACCTGAACATTCCGTTAACAAATTACTCAACGATGCATAAACTAACAACCAAGGAACAGAGATATACTCAGACAGGTATAAAGTGTTCTATGCAGAGCGTACAAATTAGATTCGTTTACAATTTTTCTTACCTGACCTTAAAGATTTGTTTGTCACAGAATATGGACAAAGGAATGACTAATATGTAAACTGTAAAAATCCAATTGTCCTAGTAATTAATTAATTTCAAAGAAGAATTGACCTCAGAGTTTTTTCAGTTTACGTTATTAATTTGGCTTGAGAGCCAAATTGCTCATATTCTATTTAACATTATTATTATTTTTATTAGTCATATGTCAGTATAAACAAAGAATTGCATAGTGTAGAAAAGGCAATTCATCCAGTAGACCGGTTTCGTCCTTATTGGGAACTCCTCAAATACTGGCCAGAATTTGCCGCGGGCAGGAATCGAACTAGGGCACGTCTGCTTCGAAATCTGGTGCTCTAACCACTGAGCCATCCTGCCGCACACTACACTGCACACAATTTTCAGTTATATACTAACTAACGTAACTTGGTCAGATTTATTATTTATTCGAAATATTTCAAGTTCTCTATTACTAGAATGATCTCAATGGGTAAAGTTGGGTTGGAAGACGCAAAAAAGCTTTCAAATCAATGAGTTATAAAATCAAACGTGTAATCAGAAAATTGAATCCTTAATTGAAGCACATAAAAGTGGAAAAGAGGAAGGATGAGCGTAAAATGATGGTATAACCGGAATCTGTATTAAGTTGGAATGTGAAAACAATAGCTGTAATGTAACACACAACTATGAGTCTGAAGTACAATAAGAAAGAAACTACTGGGAAATTATCTGTTTTAGTCAAAATTCAGATTTTAAAAAATGCGGGATGAGTTGACTTTTCTACATTTTAAGATTCTATGAAAACAGTCTAGAAGACGGAATGCATTATATATCATATGCTATTTTGAATTCTAATCAACAATTTTGTGATTAAGTTTAAAATTTTGCTTATTATTTAAAAACGTAGGCACATACGTATACTGTTAATCGACTGCAGCAATTAAATGAATATGAATTTCTTTATAATAGAAGGAAAACTGTTTCAATCAAATTATTTATTTGTTATTATTAGTGGTGCTTGCTGAAGGCAAAGCACACTATTACTATGCACCATATTTGTTATAATTCTTATTTTTCTTCCGTACAAATTTTGGCGCATAACTTGTCCCGCAGTTTTTGTTACAGACCCACAAGAGTCATCAAATTGTGCGGAGAGATATGCTATGACTTATATAAGAGATCGGACGTACAACGTTCGCGCAGTGAACGACAAAATAGTCATCATAGAGGTAAATGGCATTGATGATTGTGTTACGTTGGATCGTTGCATTCCCCAGTTTATCTGGATCGACGATAAGACTGAATTAACAGATTAGTTGAATGACCATCGTTCCATGGACAAATCTGATGTGTGCAATCCAATCACGTAGGCATATAATTCAAAGCAGCGATTTTCACAAGACGCGTTGTTGAATACATCGACATCATTTGCTACAGAGTTACAAGATCATAACGTTTTGCCAACGTCAGGCGAATTAGCAGTGCCAGTGACAACTAAACAGGGCGCGACGTCGACATCAAAGGCGCCATTATGCACAACTCATTCAGGAAGATAACAACGTCAGCCGAAGAACAATGATTACGTCCATTATTGACCGTCTTTATTTAGAAGGTGTTGCATGTAGAGCAAGATATTTGCTCCGAAAAAAATTGTGATTGAAACGAATATTTTTTTAAAAAATTATTCGTTTATTTTCTAGAACATTCTTTGTTTAAATACTTTGCAGTATATATACTTTTGAATTGTGCGTAATTTCAGTTTTGATAATGTTTACCTGATTGGCCTGACTTTCCTTAGCAAACTACATTTATTTCTTTTCTCTACTTTTCGGTTAAAGATACTCGATTTTCACAATATACATCTGCTATCTTTTTGTTTGAATCGTTCATATTGGGCACGTTCTGGAACAGGTAATTTAATAATTCTGTTTTTCGCGTCTTATTTCTTTCCAGATTATTTGATGGGGTGTATTGCTACGTAAGAAGTACATAGTCCACTGCCTAACACTAAGTTATCAAATATATATTTAAGTTCGATTAGCCTGGAAGGTAATCTTAAATTTCAGGACACAAACAAGTTAGCTGAAGATATAGCATGCATGAGCTCAATAGATGTGCTGAATCACAGTAACAAGCACAGCAATCGGGCAGAATGATTAGACAAGTCAGAAGAAAGAGTTGCCTAAAATATTAGGCTTTATTCATCATATAATGCAGATATACATGCTAAAAGACAAAACAAAACATGTTAGTATACGAACGGTGTTAATATAAATGTGTGTACAAATAAACAAACATATCATTCTCCTCCACTGCGATTTGTAGCGTAGCGTCAGAGTCGGAACAAGACTGTTATAGTAACAATTCAAAGAGGATTGAGAAAACATAGTATTTAAACATTTCCACTTCGTAAATTATAAGAATGAACACGTTGTTGTTGATTGATAAGGTTTTCGAGATTCTCTGATAGGTCACGAGCATTTGAGTTATCCGTAGATTCACCATTTGCCTTAACATTATCAATATCGGTATCGTCATTATAGGAGGTTTGTTCATCAGCAACAACCGGTTCATTTTCACAGAGTCCCATATTAGTTCCAGCTTCATTCATCAGTGCGTCGGAGCCTTTCGGGGCT
Organism: Eudiplozoon nipponicum; assembly: GCA_029291075.1. Taxonomy (NCBI): domain Eukaryota; kingdom Metazoa; phylum Platyhelminthes; class Monogenea; order Mazocraeidea; family Diplozoidae; genus Eudiplozoon; species Eudiplozoon nipponicum. The sequence continues at coordinate 28,161 of JAQBSW010008872.1, forward strand.
AATTGACGGATAGATACTGTATCTTCTCTTCCATCAGAAAAACGAACATGCGCATAGTTAGGATTGCAATGAATTAGTTCAACTTCTTCCACAGAGGGGTCATATTTAGAAATTCTAGCATTCTTCTTGAGTAAAACTTTGCCAGGAACAGTAAGCCAGGTTGGGAGTGTGGTACCAAAAGTCGACCTTCTATTGTGTCGAAAAAGACGCTCGTGAGGGGTTTCGTTGGTAGATGTGCACAATAATGAACGGATTGAATGTAATGCGTCCAGCAGCACGCATTCCCAGTTTTCAACTGAAAGCCTTTTTGATCTGAGAGCGAGAAGGATCGATTTCCATAAGGTACCATTCATTCTTTCTACCTGTCCATTTCCTTTGGGATTATAAGGAGTCGTTCTACTCGAAGCTATACCTTTTTCCCGAAGAAAATTTTGTACCTCGGTCGACATGAAGGAAGAACCTCTGTCTGAGTGAATGTACGAAGGCATCCCAAACATTGCGAATATTTGACACAGGTGAAGTATGACGATGTGACTGCTAAGGTCAGGACAAGCAAATGCAAAGGGAAATCGAGAATATTCATCGATGACCGTCAGTAGATAACGATTACGAGTTGATGAAGGAAGAGGTCCTTTAAAATCGATAGATAACCGCTCAAACGGTTGGGTAGCTTTGATTAATTGGCCTTGAATTGCCGAAGGAAATCTGGGTTTAATTTCAGAGCACACTTCACAACTCAAGGTCATTTTTCGAATTTCATCAATAGAATATGGTAAATTACGAGATTTCACAAAGTGGAGCATACGAGAAATTCCAGGATGACAAAGATAATCATGTATTCGTTTTAAATCCAGTCCATTTAGAAGCGCACCACAACAGGATCGACTTAGTGCATCTGCTGCTTTATTATCTTTTCCCGGTCTATAGACAACATCGAAGCTGTAAGGTGATAATTCCATTTTCCAGCGCAAAATTTTATCGTTCTTCACCCTTCCCCGATTTTGATTGCCAAAAATAAAGGAAACAGATCTTTGATCAGTGACAAGTTTGAAATGATTACCCAAAAGCAAATGCCTCCATTTTCGAATAGCTTCAACCACGGCATAGGCTTCTTTTTCAACAGCTGAGTGATGTTTTTCAGATGGCGTCAACGTCCGAGAGAAAAACGCCACAGGTCTTCCATCTTGGTTCAAAGTGGCAGCAATAGCTACGTCCGAAGCATCAGTTTCGACGACAAACGGAATATCACAACGAATAGAAGCTAAAGTTGCTACGGCTAATTCTTTTTTAAGATCATCGAAATTTTGTTTCACAGAGACGGGCAAAGGAAAAGTTCGATTATGAACGAGTGAGTTGATTTTATCGGAGAAGTTGCAGATCCACGGCGAATAATAAGCGAAAAATCCCACAATTCTTTGTAGCGATTACACATTCGACGGTGGTGGGAGATCTTGTAAAGGCTTTAATCGGTCAGGATCAGGTTTAATTTTTCCATTCGATATTTGAAAACCAAGAAGAGTAATTTCTTTAGCTGCGAAAATGCTCTTTGATTCATTTAAAGTCAATCCATATTTTTAGCGGCATTAAGAAATTTGTTGAGATTTGTTTCGTGTTCAAGCGTATCTCTCCCGCAAACTGTCACATTGTCCACATAGACAAATGTATCTGTGAGATGTTCCTGTGCGATTATATGATCCATAGTTCTTTGGAAACATGAGACACCATTCGTCACTCCGAAGGGAATGCGACGGAATTGAAACAAGCGTCCACACGCTTCGAAAGCAGTAAATACCTTTTCATGTTCTTGGATAGGTATTTGGTGGTAAGCGCTTTTGAGATCCAAAGTGCTGAATATATAATATTTTGAAATGGTTTCAGCCATTTGGTCTATTTTCCGCAAAGGATAGGCGTCTAATAGTGTGAATTTGTTGACTGTTTGGCTGTAGTCCACAACCATACGTTTCTTGTGATTCTCATTCGATACCACGAGAACTTGTGCTCTCCACGGGGATGTTGAAGGTTCGATAATGCCATCAGAAACTAATCTGTTTATTTCATCCCGGATAAATATTTCATCCATTCGATTGTACCTTCTTGATTTCGTAGCAATAGGCCTCCAGTTAGCAGTTAAATGGTGGAAAAGAGGCGGGTACGTAACAGATGCAGGTTTCAGTAAACAGACGGTGAATGACGATTTATGACCACCAAAAGAGATATTTACACTTTTATGCAATCCAAGGAAGTCATGACCGAGGAGTACGTCAGTACAAAGATCAGAAAGTATAGATAGCTTGATATTTTGATAAACACATGATTTGTATTGAATCGACACAAAACAATGACCTTTGGTATGACTCGAAAATGAGCTAGACGCCATGGTTATTGTTTCTTGAGAGGGGTGAATTTTCCAATTATTTTTCAAAACGAAGGCTTCTGAAACATAACTACAGGAACTGCCTGTATCAACGAGAGCATGACAATTTATGTTATTGACTTCTAGATTTATTACACATTTGGTGAGACAATCAGGAGCAGCAGCTAATACAGTTGCAGATATGGTAGGATGAAGCGTCGAAACCACTGGGCGGTGATTCTTAGAGCGACATACCTTTTGAAAATGTCCTTTGTTTCCACAACTTTTACAGAAGGCGTTTCTGGCCGGACATTTCCATCTTAAATGATAATCGTACCCACAAAAGTCACATTTTTGTTTAACAGCAGCAACAAGATTATCTGTAGATTTATCGGAGGTTGATGAAGGACAGAGTGGCTGAACTGTTGCAGTGTGTGCAGAATTCAAACAGTTTTGATATGATAATGATTGCTTTTCCGCCATTTCGAGACCACGTGCTTGATCAAAAGCCGCTTGAAAATTAAGTGAGTTGTGTTCTAAGAGACGTTGTCTGATTGAATTGGACTGGATTCCATTAATGAAGGCATCGCGCAGAGCATCGTCTCGATTTTCCTCGGCCGTAGTTGGTTTGAAATTGCATTCCCTAGCTAACGATTTCAGAATCTGAACAAATTGATCCAATGTTTGTCCATTTTCTTGTTTAGTAGTCGCGAGTATATGACGAACAAAGACTTCATTTTTCGGTCTGACATAGAGATTCATTAGAGTTTTGATAGCATGATCATAAGTATCACAATCAACGATGTGTTCATATACGTTAGGAGAGACGTAGGAAATAAGAGTGTCCAATTTATCCGGATTCATGGATTCGACCGCTTTCAGGAGGCCACAGAATGTACGATACCAATGATTCCATTGTTTTGCTGCATCTGGTGCACTAGGTTCAACATCCAATCGATCTGGTCGTATTAGGCGTTCCATGATTGGGTTATATGATGAATAAATTGTTCTGAATCACAGTAACAAGCACAGCAATCGGGCAGAATGATTAGACAAGTCAGAAGAAAGAGTTGCCTAAAATATTAGGCTTTATTCATCATATAATGCAGATATACATGCTAAAAGACAAAACAAAACATGTTAGTATACGAACGGTGTTAATATAAATGTGTGTACAAATAAACAAACATATCA